>JAPFBE010001097.1:0-13254 GCA_034336665.1 Luscinia megarhynchos | reverse complement strand
GCGACGGGGCGCGAAAGGCTGAGACCGGCTGCCGGCACCAGGTCTACCCCGCGGCGCGGCGCGAAAGGCTGAGACCGGCTGCCGGCACCAGGTCTACCCCGCGGCGCGGCGCGAATAGCTGAGACCGACTGCCGTCAACAGGTCTATCTTGCGGCGGGGCGCGAAAGGCTGAGACCGGCTGCCTACACCAGGTCTAACCCGAGGCCGGCCGCGAATGGCCGAGACCGGCTGCCGGCATTAGGTCTACCCCACGGCGCGGCGCGAAAGGCTGAGACCGGCTGCCGCCACCGGGTCTACCCCGCAGCGCGGCGCGAAAGGGCGAGACCGGCTGCTGGCACCAGGTCTACCCTGAGGCGCGGCGCGAAAGGCCAAGACCGGCTGCCGGCACCAGGTTAACCCTGCGACGGGGCGCGAAAGGCCGAGACCGGCTGCCGGCACCAGGTCTACCCCGCGACAGGGCGCGAAAGGCTGAGACCGGCTGCCGGCATCAGGTCCACCCGACGATGCGAAAGGCTGAGACCGGCTGCGGCACCAGGTCTACCCGGTAGCGGCGCAAAGGCTGAGATCACCTGCGGCCAGGTCTACCCAGCGACGAGCGAAGGCTGAGACCGGCTGCGGCACCAGGTCTACTCTGGGGCAGTGGCGAAAGGCTGAGACCGGCTGCCCGGCACTAGGTCTACCCAGCGGCGAAAGCGCTGAACCGGCTGCGGCGACAGGTCTACCTGCGACTGGCGAAAGGCTGAGACCGGCTTCGGCACCAGGTCCAACCGAGGCTAGTTCGCGAAAGGCCAAGACCGGCTGCGGCACCAGGTCTACCCGACTGGCTGGCGAAAGGCTGAGACCGGCTGCAGCACCACGGGTCTACCCTAAGCGGTAGCGAAGGGCGAGACCGACTGCCCGGCACCAGGTCTACCCGGTGGCGAAGGCTGAGACCGGCTGCCAGCACCAGGTCTATCCAGTGGCCCTAGCGAAGGCTGAGACCGGCTGCGGCACCAGGTCTACCCAGCGACGGCTGAAAGGCTAAAGACCGGCTGCGGCAACAGGTCAACCCAGCGGCAGCGAAAGGCGAGACGGCCGCCCGGCACCAGGTCTACCCGAGTGCGGTCGCGAAAGGCTGAGACCGGCTGCCGGCACCAGGTCTACCCCTACGACAGAGCGAAAGGCTGAGACCGACTGCGGCACCAGGTCTATCCCAGCGGCCAGCGTAAAGGCTGAGACCGGCGGCCGGCACCAGGTCTACCCAGCGGCCCGGCGAAAGGCTGAGACCGGCTGCGGCACCAGGTCTACCCAGCGGCCGAATGCGAAAGGCGAGACTGGCTGCGGCACCAGGTCTACCCGAGGCGGCCGGCGAAAGGCTGAGACCGGCTGCGGCACGCAGGTCTACCTCGCGGTGCAGCGAAAGGCTGAGACCGGCTGCGGCACCAGGTCTACCCGAGGCCCGACGGCGAAGGCTGCGACCGGCTGCGGCACCAGGTCCACCCAGCGGCTAGCGAAAGGCGAGACCGGCTGCGGCACCAGGTCTACCCGCAGCGGCAGCGAAAGGCGAGACCGGCTGCGGGCACCAGGTCTACCCTGCGGCCCGAGCGAATAGCTGAGACCGGCTGCGGCACCAGGTCTATCCCGGCGGCCGCGGCAAAAGGCTGAGACCGGCTGCGGCACCAGGTCTATCCAGCGGCCTTGGCCCGAAAGGCTGAAACCGGCTGCGGCACCAGGTCTACCCGAGCGGCAGGGGCGAAAGGCTGAACCGGCTGCCAGCACCAGGTCTAACCCGAGGCCGGCGCGAAAGGCGAGACCGGCTGCGGCACCAGGTCTACCCGAGGCCGGCCGAAAGCCTGAGACCGGCTGCGGCACCAGGTCTACCCGCAGGCGCAGCGAAAGGGCTGAGACCGGCTGCGGGCACCAGGTCTACCCGAGAGCCGTTCGCGAAAGGCTGAGACCGGCTGCGGCACCAGGTCTACCCAGCGGCCGAGCGAAAGGCTGAGACCGGCTGCGGCACCAGGGTCTACCCAGCGGCTGGCGAAAGAGCCGAGACTGGCTGCGGCACCAGGTCTACCCAGCGGCGGCAGGCTGAGATCGGCTGCGGCACCAGGTCTACCCGGCGAGGTAGCGAAAGGCTGAGACCGACTGCGGCACCAGGTCTATCCCGAGGCTGGCGAAAAGGCTGAGACCGGCTGCGGCACCAGGTCTACCCAGGCCCGGCCGCGAAAGGCTGAGACCGGCTGCGGCACCAGGTCTACCCAGCGGCGGGAGCGAGGCTGAGACAGGCTGCGGCAACAGGTCTACCCGCAGGCCCAGCAGCGAAGGCGAGACCGGCTGCCGGCACCAGGTCTACCCGAGGCCCGACGCGAAAGGCTGAGACCGGTTCGCGGGCACCAGGTCTACCCGCGGCGAAGCGAAAGGCTGAGACCGGCTGCGGCACCAGGTCTACCAGCGTGGCAGCGAAATGCGAGACCGGCTGCGGCACCAGGTCTACCCTGCGGCAGAGCGAAAGCTGAACCGACTGCGGCACCAGGTCTACCCCGCGGCCAGGCAGCGAAAGAGCTGAGACCGGCTGCCGGCACCAGGTCTACCCAGCGGCCCCAGCGAAAGGCTGAAAGACCGGCTGCGGCACCAGGTCTACGAGGCGGGCGCGAGCTGAGACCGGCTGCGGCACCAGGTCTACGCGGTGGCGATGAGGCTGAGACCGGCTGCGGCACCAGGTCTACCCAGCGGCAGCGGCGAAAGGCTGAGACCGGCTGCGGCACCAGGTCTACCCAGCGGCGGCGCTGAAAGGGCTGAGACCGGCTGCGGCACCAGGTCTACCCGAGCGGCAGCGAAAGGCTGAGACCGGCTGCGGCACCAGGTCTACCCGAGGCGGCGCGAAAGGGCTGAGACCGGCTGCGGCACCAGGTCTACCCAGCGGCGCGAAAGGCTGAAGACCGGCTGCGGCACCAGGTCTATCCAGCGGCCGCGGCGAAAGGCTAAGACCGGCTGCGGCACCAGGGGTCTACCCAGCGGCGCGAAAGGCTGAGACCGGCTGCGGCACCAGGTCTACCCGCGGCCCGAGCGCGAAGGCTGAGACCGGCTGCGGCACCAGGTCTACCCGCGGCTGGCGAAAGGGCTGAGACCGGCTGCCCGGCACCAGGGTCTACCCGGGTCGGCGGCGAAAGGCTGAGACCGGCTGCGGCACCAGGTCTACCCGAGGCCCGGCCAGCGAAAGGCGAGACCGGACTGCGGGCACCAGGTCTACCCAGCGGCCGAGCGAAGGCTGAGACCGGCTGCGGCACCAGGTCTACCGCGGCCCGGCGCGAAAAGGCTGAGACCGGCTGCCGGCACCAGGTCTACCAGCTGGCGGCGGAAAAGGCTGAGACCGGCTGCGGCACCAGGTCTACCCGAGCGGCGCGAAAGGCCGAGACCCGACTGCGGCACCAGGTCTACCAGCGGCAGCGAAAGCCTGAGACCCGGCTGCGGCACCAGGTCTACCCGCGGCAGGCAGCGAAAGGCTGAGACCGGCTGCCCGGCACCAGGTCTACCCGAGCCACGGGGTCGCGAAAGGGCTGAGACCGGCTGCGGCACCAGGTCTACCCGAGCGGCCCGGCGAAAGGCTGAGACCGGCTGCCGGCACCAGGTCTACCCAGCTGACGCCTCGAAAGAGCCGAGACCGGCTGCGGCACCAGGTCTACCCAGGGCGGCAGCGAAAGGCTGAAGACCGGCTGCGGCACCAGGTCTACCAGGCGGCAGAAGCGAAAGGCTGAGACCGGCTGCGGCACCAGGTCTATCCAGCGGCCGAGCGAAAGGCTGAGACCGGCTGCCCGGCACCAGGTCTACCCAGCGGCCGAGCGAAAGGCTGAGACCGGCTGCCCGGGCACCAGGTCTACCCAGCGGTAGCGAAAGGGCTGAGACCGGCTGCGGCACCAGGTCTACCCAGCGGCCAGCGAAAGCTGAGACCGGCTGCGGCACCAGGTCTACCCAGCGGCGGCGAAAGGCTGAGACCGGCTGCGGCACCAGGTCTACCAGCGGCGGAGCGAGGCTGAGACCGGCTGCGGGCACCAGGTCTACCCGAGCGACTGCGCGAAAGGCTGAGACCGGCTGCGGCACCAGGTCTACCCAGCGGCGCTGCGAAAGGCTGAGACGGCTGCCGGGCACCAGGTCTACCCTAGCGGCGAAGGCTGAGACCGGCTGCGGCACCAGGTCTACCGCAGGCGCAGCGCGAAAGGCTGAGACCGGCTGCGGGCACCAGGTCTACCCAGCGGGCCCGGCGAAAGGCTGAGAACCGGCTGCGGCAGCAGGTCTACCCGATGTAGCGCGCAAAGGCTGAACCGGCTGCGGCACCAGGTCTACCCGCGGCAGGCGAAAGGCTGAGACCGGCTGCGGCACCAGGTCTACCCGGCGGCGCAGCGAAGCTGAACCGGCTGCCCGGCACCAGGTCTACCCGCGGCGGGCGAAGGCTGAGACCGGCTGCGGCACCAGGTCTACCCAGGCCCGGCTGCGAAAGGCTGAGACCGACTGCGGCACCAGGTCTACCCAGCGGTAGCGTAGAAAGGCTGAGACCGGCTGCGGCACCAGGTCTACCCTTGCGGCGCAGGCAGAAGGCTGAGACCGGCTGCGGCACCAGGTCTACCCAGGACTGGCGCGAAAGGCTGAGACCGGCTGCGGGCACCAGGTCTACCCCGAGGCGACGGCGAAAGGCGAGACCGGCTGCGGCACCAGGTCTACCGTAGCGAAAGGCTGAGACCGACTGCGGCACCAGGGTCTACCCAGCTGGGTGTAAGCCCGAGACCGGCTGCGGCACCAGGTCTACCACTGCGGCAGCGAAAGGCTAAGAGACCGGCTGCTGGCACACAGGTCTACCCGAGCCGACGCGAAAGGCTGAGACCGGCAGCCGGCACCAGGTCTACCCGAGGCCGGCAGCGAAAGGCTGAGACTTGACTGCGGCACCAGGTCTACCCAGCGGCGGTGCGAAAGGCTGAGACCGGCTGCGGCACCAGGTCTACCCGAGCGGCCAGCGAATGAGCTGAGACCGACTGCGCGCACCAGGTCTACCGAGCGGCCGCGGCGAAAGGCCGAGACCGGCTGCCCGGCACCAGGTCAACCCGGCGGCTAGCGAAAGGCTGAGACCGGCTGCGGCACCAGGTCTACCCGCGGCCGAGTCCGAAGAGGCTGAGACCGGCTGCGGCACCAGGTCTACCCGCGGCAGGGGCGCTAAAGGCGAACCGGCTGCGGCACCAGGTCTACCCGAGCCTGGCGCAAAGGCTGAGACCGGCTGCGGCACCAGGTCTACCCGCGGGCCAGGGCGAGGCTGAGACGGCTGCGGCACCAGGTCTACCCGAGGCCCGGCAGCGAAGAGCTGAGACGGGCTGCCGGCACCAGGTCTACCCAGCGGCAGTCGCGAAGAGCTGAGACCGGCTGCGGCACCAGGTCTACCCAGCGGCGGCGTAAAGGCTGAGACCGGCTGCGGCACCAGGTCTACCCAGCGGCTTGTAGCGAGCGAGACTGGCTGCCAGCACCAGGTCTACCAGGCGGTGGCGAAGGCTGAGACCGGCTGCGGGCACCAGGTCCACCTGACAAGGCGCGAAGAGCAGAACCGGCTGCCCGGCACCAGGTCTATCAGCGGCGCCAGCGCGAAAGGCGAGACCGGCTGCGGCACCAGGTCTACCCAGTCGGGGCGAAAGAGCTGAGACCGGCTGCGGCAGCAGGTCTAACCCGCGGCCAGCGAGCAGGCTGAGACGGCTGCGGCACCAGGTCTACCGAGGCCCGGCAGCGAAAGGCTGAACCCGGGCTGCGGCACCAGGTCTACCCGTGGCTAGCGAGGCTGAGACCCGGCTGCGGCACCATGTCTACCCAGCGAGCTGAACCGGCTGCGGCACCAGGTCTACCCGGCGGCCCTGGCGAAAGCTGAGACCGGCTGCCGGGCACCAGGTCTACCCAGCGGGGCAGCGAAAGAGCTGAGACCGGCTGCGGCAACAGGTCTACCCCAGCGGTGCGAGCGAAGGGCTGAGACCGGCTGCGGCACCAGGTCTACCAGGGCGCCGGTCGCGAAAGGCTAAGACCGGGCTGCGGCACCAGGTCTACCCAGCGGCCGGCAGCGAAGGCTGAGACCGGCTGCGGCACCAGGTCTACCCCGAGGTCGCGACAGGCGGGACCGGCTGCGGCACCAGAGTCCACCCCGACGCAGCGCGAGGCTGAGACCCGGCTGCGGCACCAGGTCTACCCCTGGCAGCTAGCGAAGGCTGAGACCGGCTGCGGCACCAGGTCTACCCTGCGGCCGCGGCTGCGAAAAGGCTGAGACCGGCTGCGGCACCAGGTCTACCCGCAGCGGCGCGAAAGGCGAGACCGGCTGCGGCACCAGGTCTACCAGCGAGCCGGCGAAAAGGCTGAGACCGGCTGCGGCACCAGGTCTACGAGGCCGACGCGAAAGGCTGAGACCGGCTGCCCGGCACCAGGTCTACCCAGCGGCCAGCCCGAGCGAAGAGCTGAGACCGGCTGCGGCACCAGGTCTACCGAGCTGGCAGCGAAGACTAAGACCGGCTGCCGGCACCAGGTCTACCCAGCGGCGAGGCATGACGGCTGAGACCGGCTGCGGCACCAGGTCTACCAGCGCGAGCGCGAAGGCTGAACCGGCTGCGGCACCAGGTCTACCCGAGGCCCGACTGCGAAGGCTGAGACCGGCTGCGGCACCAGGTCTACCAGCCCTAGCGTGGAAAGGCTGAGACGGCTGCCGACACCAGGTCTACCCAGCGGCAAAGGCGAGACCGGCTGCGGCAACAGGTCTACCCAGCGGCCGGCCGCGAAAGGCTGAGACCCGGCTGCGGCACCAGGTCTACCCAGCGGCCCAGCGAAAGGCGAGACTGGCTGCGGGCACCAGGTCTACCCAGCGGTAGCGAAAGGCTGAACCGGCTGCGGCAACAGGTCTACCCGCGGCAGTCGCGAAAGGCGGAGACCGGCTGCGGCACCAAAGGTCTACCGGCCTAGCGCGAAAGGCGAGACCCGGCTGCGGCACCAGGTCTACCCGAGGCCCTGCCGCGAAAGCTGAGACCGGCTGCGGGCACCAGGTCTACCAGCGGCTTGAAAGCCAAGACCGGCTGCGGCACCAGGTCTACCTGTAGGCCCGGGCGAAAAGGCTGAGACCGGCTGCGGCACCAGGTCTACCCAGCGGCGGTAGCGAGAGGCGAGACCGACTGCGGCACCAGGTCAATCATCGCGGCGAAAGGCTGAGACCGGCTGCGGCACCAGGTCTACCGAGGCCCGGGCAGCGAAGGCTGAGACCGGCTGCCCGGCACCAGGTCTACCCAGCGGTAGCGCCGAAAGGCTGAGACCGGCTGCGGCAACAGGTCTACCCTGGCCCAGCGGCGAAAGGCTGAGACCCGGCTGCGGCACCAGGTCTACCCAGGCGACGCGAAAGGCTGAGACCGGCTGCGGCACCAGGTCTACCCAGCGGCAGCGCGAAAGGCGAGACCGGCTGCGGCACCAGGTCTACCCAGCGGTAGCGAAGGCTGAGACCGGGCTGCGGCACCAGGTCTACCCAGCGGCGCGAGGCTGAACCGGCTGCGGCACCAGGTCTACCGCAGCGGCAGCGAAAGGGCCGAGAACGGCTGCCCGGGCACCAGGTCTACCCGAGGCCGGCGCAAAGGCTGAGACCGGCTGCGGGCACCAGGTCTACCCGGGCGAGGCGAAAGGCTGAGACCCGGCTGCGGCACCAGGTCTACCACGGTCAGCGCGAAAGGCTGAGACCGGCTGCGGCACCAGGTCTACCCAGCGGCAGCGACAAAAGCTGAGACCGGCTGCGGCACCAGGTCTACCCAGGCCCGGCGCAAAGGCTGAGACCGGCTGCGGCACCAGGTCTACCCAGCGGCAGTCGCGAAAGGGCTGAGACCGGCTGCGGCACCAGGTCTACCCAGCGAGGCGGCCTGAAAGGCCAGAACCGGCTGCGGCAACAGGTCTACCCAGCGGCCGCGAAGGCTGAGACCGGCTGCGGCAACAGGTCTACCCAGTGGCCCGAGTCGCGAAAGGCCGAGACCGGCTGCGGCACCAGGTCTACCCAGGCGGCAGCGAAAGGCTGAGACCGGCTGCGGCAACAAGGTCTACCCCAGCGGCTGGCGCAAAGGCTAAGACCGGCTGCGGCACCAGGTCTACCCAGCGGCGCAGCGAAAAGCTGAGACCGGCTGCCCGGCACCAGGTCTACCCAGCCCGGCGAAGCGAAAGGCTGAGACCGGCTGCCCGGCACCAGGTCTACCCGAGGCCAATCAGCGAAAGGCTGAGACCCGGCTGCCGGCACCAGGTCTACCCAGCGGCGCGCAAAGAGCTGAACCGGCTGCGGCACCAGGTCTACCACCGGCAGCGAAAAGCTGAGACCGGCTGCGGCACCAGGTCTACCCGAGGCCCGACGCGAAGAGCTGAGACCGGCTGCCCGGCACCAGGTCTACCCGAGCGGTCGCGAAAGCCGAGACCGGCTGCCGGCACCAGGTCTACCCAGCGAGCAGCGAAAGGCCAAGACCGGCTGCGGCACCAGGTCCACCCAGCGGCGAGCAGCAAAAGGCTGAGACCGGCTGCGGGCACCAGGTCTATCAGCCGGCGAAAGGCGAGACCGGCTGCGGCACCAGGTCTACCCGAGGCCCGACGCTGAAGGCTGAGATCGGCTGCGGCACCAGGTCTACCCAGCGGCGCAGAGCGAAGGCCGAGACTTGCTGCCCGGGCACCAGGTCTACCCAGCGGTCGCGAAAGGCTGAGACCGGCTGCGACACCAGGTCTACCCAGCGGTAGCGAAAGAGCTGAACCGGCTGCGGCACCAGGTCTACCCGCGGCCTGCGGCGAAGCTGAGACCAGCTGCCGGGCACCAGGTCTACCCGAAAGGCGCAGCGAAAGGCCAAGACCGGCTGCGGCACCAGGTCTAACCGAGGCCCGACGCCGGCGAAAGGCTGAGACCGGCTGCTGGCACCAGGTCTACCCTGCGGCGAGCGCAGGCTGAGACCGGCTGCGGCACCAGGTCTACCAGCGCGCTGAGCTGAGACCGACTGCGGCACCAGGTCTACCGAGCGGCTAGCGAAAGGCTGAGACCGGCTGCGGCACCAGGTCTACCAGCTCGAGTCGCGAAGGCTGAGATCGACTGCGACACCAGATCTATCCAGCGGCGGCATAAAAGCTGAGACTGGCTGCGACACCAGGTCTATCCCAGCGGCAGCGAAAGGCTGAGACCGGCTGCGGCACCAGGTCTACCCAGCGGCTAGCGCGAAAGGCTGAGACCGGCTGCGGCACCAGGTCTACCAGCAGCGAAGGCGAGACTGGCTGCGGCACCAGGTCTACCCAGCGGTGGCGAAGAAACTGAGACCGGCTGCGACAACAGGTCTACCCGCAGCCCGGGCTGAAAGGCTGAGACCGGCTGCGGCAACAGGTCTACCCAGCGGTAGCGCAGAGCTGAGACCGGCTGCGGCAACAGGTCTACCAGCGCGCGGCCAAAGGGCTGAGACCGGCTGCGGCACCAGGTCTATCAGCGGCAGCGTAAAGGCCGAGACCGGCTGCGGCACCAGGTCTACCCAGCGGCAGCGAGGCTGAGACCGGCTGCCGGCACCAGGTCTACCCAGCGGCAGCGAATACTGAGACCGGCTGCGCCAGCAGGTCTACCCGAGGCCCGGCAGCGAAGGGCTGAGACCGGCTGCCCGGCAACAGGTCTACCCAGGCCCGAGCAGCGAAAGGGCTGAGACCGGCTGCGGCACCAGGTCTACCCAGCGGCAGGCGAAAGAGCTGAGACGGCTGCGGCACCAGGTCTACCCAGCGGCGGCGAAAGGCTGAGACCGGCTGCGGCACCAGGTCTACCCGAGGCCCCGGCGCGAAGGCTGAGACCGGCTGATGGCACCAGGTCTACCCACGGCGAGTCGCGAAGGCTAAGACCGGCTGCGGCACCAGGTCTACCCGCGGCGCAGCAGCGAAAGGCTGAGACCGGCTGCGGCACCAGGTCTACCCAGCGGCGCAGCGAAAGGCTGAGACCGGCTGCGGGCACCAGGTCTACCAGCGGCAGGGCAGGAAGGGCGAGACCGGCTGCGGCACCAGGTCTACCCAGTGCGGTAGCGAATGGCTGAGACCGGCTGCGGCACCAGGTCTACCCGAGGCGGCAGCGAAGGCTGAGACCGGCTGCGGGCACCAGGTCTACCCAGCGGTAGCGTGCGAAAGAGCGGGACCGGCTGCCGGCACCAGGTCTACCCGGCCCGAGTCGCGAAAGGCGAGACCGGCTGCGGCACCAGGTCTACCCAGGGCCGAGCGAAAGGCTGAGACCGGCTGCCCGGCACCAGGTCTACCCGAGGCAGCGAAAGGCTGAGACCGAGCTGCGGCACCAGGTCTACCAGCGGCAGCGCGAAGAGCTGAGACCGGCTGCGGCACCAGGTCTACCCAGCGGTCTGTATCGAAGCGGAGACCGGCTGCGGCACCAGAGTCTACCCAGCGGCAGCGAAGGCTGAGACCGGCTGCCGGCACCAGGTCTACCGAGCGGCCGCGAAAAGGCTGAGACCGGCTGCGACACCAGGTCTACCCAGCGGCGAGCATAGAAAGGCTGAGACCGGCTGCGGCACCAGGTCTATCACGAGGCCGGCAGCGAAAGCTGAGACCGGCTGCGGCACCAGGTCTACCTAGCGGCGAGGTAGCGAAAGGCCGAGACCGGCTGCGGCAACAGGTCTATCCCAGCGGCGGGCAGGAAGAGCTGAGACCGGCTGACGGCACCAGGTCTACCCAGCTGGGGCGCGCGAAAGGCGTAACGACGCTCGGCACCAGCGTCTACCCAGCGGCAGCTAAAAGGCTGAGACCGGCTGCGGCACCAGGTCTACCAGCGGCAGCGACGCGAAGGCTGAGACCGGCTGCGGCACCAGGTCTACCAGCGGTAGCGAAAGGCTGAGACCGGCTGCGGCACCAGGTCTACCGGGCAGCCGAGAGTCTGAACCGGCTGCGGCACCAGGTCTACCCAGCAGCCTGGGTCTGACGCTGCCAGCAGGTCCTGCAGAAAGGCTGAGACCGGCTGCGGCACCAGGTCTACCAGCGGTATGCGAAAGAGCTGAGACCGGCTGCGGCACCAGGTCTACCCAGCGGCATCGCGAAAGGCCGAGACCGGCTGCGGCACCAGGTGTACCCAGACCAGCGAAAGGGTGAGACCGGCTGCCAGCACCAGGTCTACCCAGCGGCGCAGTCGCGAAAAAGCTAAGACCGGCTGCCCGGCACCAGGTCTACCAGAGGCGGGCGCAAAAGGCTAAGATCGACTGCCGACAACAGGTCTACCCTGCGGCCCGGCGGCGCAAAAGGCCGAACCGGCTGCCGGCACCAGAGTGTACCCGAGGCCAACCAGCGAAAGGGTGAGACCGGCTGCCAGCAGCAGGTCTTCCCAGCGTACGCCAGCGTAGCCGAGACCGACGCCCGGCACCACGTCTACCCAGCGGTAGCGTGAAAGGCTGAACCGGCTGCGGCACCAGCGTCTACCAGCGAGTGCGGAGTCGCGAAAGGCTGAGACCGGCTGCGGGCACCAGGTCTACCCAGCGGCCCTTGAAAGAGCTGAGACCGACTGCGGGCACCAGGTCTACCCTTAGCGGCGAAAGAGTCTGAGACCGGCTGCGGCACCAGGTCTACCCGAGCGGCCGGCGCAGCGAAGAGGCTGAGACCAGCTGCGGCACCAGGTCTACCCAGCGGCAGCGAAGAGCTAAGACGGCTGCCAACAAGAGGTCTACCCAGCGGCGAAAGGCTGAGACCGGCTGCGGCACCAGGCCTATCCAGCGGCGGCGAAAGAGCTGAGAACCGGCTGCGGCAACAGGCCTATCCAGCGGCGGCGAAGGCAAAACCGGCTGCGGCAACAGGTCTACCAGTGGCGGTAGCGAATAGCTGAGACCGGCTGCGGCACCAGGTCTAACCCGAGGCCCGGCAGCGAAGGCTGAGACCAGCTGCGGCACCAGGTCTACCCAGCGGCAGCGAAAAGGCTAAGACCGGTAGCCCGGCAACAGGTCTACCCAGCGGCTAGCTAAAAGCTGAGACCGGCTGCGGCACCAGGTCTACCCGAGGCCGACGGCGAAAGGCTGAAGACGGCTGCGGCACCAGGTCCACCCACAGCGGTAGCGAAAGGCTGAGACCGGCAGCCGGCACCAGGTCTACCCCGAGGCGCGGCGCGAAAGGCTGAGACCGGCTGCCGGCACCAGGTCTACCCCGCGGCGGGGCGCGAAAGGCTGAGACCGGCTGCCGGCACCAGGTCTACCCCGCGGCGGGGCGCGAAAAGCCGAGACCGGCTGCCGGCACCACGTCTACCTCGCTCCGGGGTGCGAAAGGCCGAGACCGGCTGCCGCCACCAGGTCTACCCCGCGGCGCGGCGCAAAAGGCTGAGACTGGCCGCCGGCACCAGGTCTACCCGCCGTAGCGGCGAAAGAGCTGAGACCAGCTGCGGCACCAAGGTCTATCCCGAGGCCGACGCTGAAAGGCGAGACCGACTGCCGACACCAGGTCTACCCAGCGGTAGCGAAAGCAAAGACTTGCTACGCGGCAACAGGTCTACCCAGCGGCCTTCGCGAAGAGCCGAGACCGGCTGCGGCACCAGGTCTACCAGCGGTCGCGAAAGCTGAGACCGGCTGCGGCACCAGGTCTACCCGAGGCCCGACGCTGAAAGGCTGAGACCGGCTGCGGCACCAGGTCTACCCAGCGGCAGCGAAGAGCTGAGACCGGCTGCCGGCAACAGGTCTACCCAGCGGCGCTTCTTGGCGAAAAGGTCGAGACGGCTACCGGCACCAAGTCTGACGAGGCCGAGCGAAGAGCTGAGACCGACTGTCGGCACCAAGTCTACCCAGCGGCCCCGAGAGCAAAGGCTGAGACCGGCTGCCGGCACCAGGTCTACCCCGCGGCGCGTCGCGAAAGGCCGAGACCAACTGGCGGCACCAGGTGTACCCCGAGGCCAACCGCGAAAGGGTGAGACCGGCTGCCAGCACCAGGTCTACCCAGCGGCGCCAGTCGCGAAAAGCTAAGACCGGCTGCGGCACCAGGTCTACCAGTAGCGGCAAAGGCTAAGATAGGCTGCCGGCAACAGGTCTACCCTGCGGTGGCGCAAAGGCGAGAACCGACTGCGGCACCAGGTGTACCCGAGGCCAACCGCGAAAGGGTGAGACCGGCTGCCAGCAGCAGGTCTTCCCAGCGGCGCAGCGCCGAGACGGCCGCGGCACCACGTCTACCCAAAGCGGCGTGAAGGCTGAACCGGCTTCCGGCACCCGCGTCTACCCAGCGGCCGGAGTCGCGAAAGGCAAGAACCGGCTGCCGACACCAGGTCTA
>JAPFBE010001096.1:0-13279 GCA_034336665.1 Luscinia megarhynchos | reverse complement strand
CGGGCACCACTCGGCTCTCCTGCGCGTCTTCCTGCGCTGCTGCCTGCAGGCGGAATCACCATTTTGTTCCCACCCTCCTCGTACGATGTTTCCTGTGGGACGTAATGGCATTCTCATAGTAACATCCAGCCCTTCCTCCTTGCTTCCCATTTCCCCATTTTCACCCCAGACCCACCCAGGGACCCTCTGGGCCAGCCTCATCTCCCACGGGTGTGTGCAGCTACCGGGCCTCCTGCAGAGCCCCGTTCCCCCTCTGCTGCCTCCTTGGCCTCCTCCGTACCTGGGTTGGGCTGCCGTAGCCGGGTGCTGGGCATGCACACCTGTATCCCACCTGTCGGTGACCAGCTGGATGGAGGAGCCCACGGCTCGCTGCTCCGGCACTTTCCCTGCCGTGAAGCTTTGGCTCCATTTCGACTCTGTCTCCTGGGACACCCACAACGAGGGGCTGCTCACGGACTGGATGCTCCTTGAGTGGTGCCCACAAGCCTGATTTCCATGCCTCCCCACTCCTCCTACCTCGAAGGCTGCCTCAGCCTTCTAAACACAATTTTCCTTCGTCTAATGTTTTCTTGTGCTTTACTTAATGTAAGCAGGAGTACATGCTTTTGATTGTCTTTATCCTAGAGTTAATAGAAATATGTTGAAGTACTCCTATACTTTTCCATTTAAAACTTGAAGAAACTGAAAAGAGTAGAGAAGCTTTCTGTGCAGCTTTTAAGTTAATTTGCAAATCTCCTTCCTCCTAAGTAGTTTCAGCATATCTGTTGATTGTCCTTGGCTGTCATCTTTTAAGCTTCATCACTTGTCTATAGATCCATAAAAAAACTAGGTAAATTCACTGTACTTTGTGTTTTACCTCTTTTGGAAAGGCTGAGGCCCTTGTGACCTTCTTCTGTCACCTAGACTTTGATTCCCATCCTGGCTCTGGCTAAGAGTAAGACAAATTATTTATTTATATTTATTAACTGCTAGCAAGATTTGCTAGCAAAGGTCGCAGTTAGAGCTAAGCATGATGCTTCTCTCCCTCCCTTGAATACACAAGATGCCCTTTTGTGTCTAGGCCTGGTGATTTCCAGGATCACCTAAGCCACTGCCAAGGAGAAACATCTCATATCGCAGAGTTTGACACTGATTTTTTGGTAGGATTTTCATCTGTATCTATGGTGAACTGGATCTTTGACATGAAATGCCTTCAAGCAACATTTCTAAGCAGAGTGGGCAGTGAAGTTCAGGTACTAATGAGTTGTGATTGTTTTAACTCTGTGTAACATATGGTACAATATCACAAAACATGTTATTTTTGAGTGTTTCAGGCATTTAATATTTAGGCTTACTTTTGTCAACACTTTCCTTTCTTCCCTTCAGAAAGTTGCATTTCCAAGCACTAATTTCTTTCTCAGTTTGCTGAAGCTTTACCAATATACAAGTTTAGTACTTGACAGTCAGCTACTGAAATAAAAAAGGAACACATGATGAAATTTCAGCTTCTGAAGAGTAATATATGTTGGAGTGGGGAGAAGGGGAAGAAGGGAAATTATTTGAAAAGAAATTAAATTTAACTATATTCCAGTATTTGAATATGAGACTAAAAAAAATATTTCATTCTTTCATGTTACAAGCTGCACAGAGGAATACTGGAACTTTTTAGTAAATTTGCTAAGGCTTACTACTTCCTTGAGGGCCCTTGTCCTCCTGAGAATGTGATACCTTTGCTAGTATAAATCTGGCAGCTGGAAAAACACTGTTTCTTCCTTGTTTTCCCTTTACGAATTCTGTGCAGGATCTACAGGGCAATCTCTGAGAATGTACCTCTTTGGTTTTGGATTGAACAGGACCAGCCTTAGATCATAAGATGCCTATTGTCAATATCTTGGTGCTTAGGGACCAGTGTTTGCTTTGTATCATTCTGATGCAAAATGGTAGCATTGAACTGAAAAAGTATTTAAAAGTTTTAGTGCAAATTCAGTGACTTGAAAGTTAGTGACTCCAAATAGCCACTTTGCAGCCACTCAGGCTCAGAAGTGCTTATTTTTACTACCTAGTCACATTTTATCTAGATGCAAGAATTTATTTATAATTAATTTTTTACAGTATATATATGAAGTAAACCTGCTAGAGAACCACACCAAATTTTCATTTGGGTAGTGTGTTTTACCTGAGACCCTACTGTACAGTGCAGACTGGAAAAAAACCACACCTTTTGCTCTTACCTGTCAGTGTAAAAAAGTCTTCATCCTCTGTGTCCCAATACATGGATGACAGAACCTTAGCTCAATCTTAGCAAATTGACAAGTACACAAATGACATCTTTATTCAAACCGCAATTACATTTTATATGGCTCCCAATTTTCTTTTTTTTTTCTCAAAAACTTTTCTTACAAATGTTGTGATTTGCTGTTAAAACCCATAAACGTGTACAATTACCTTTTGTGTTTAGATATGATGAATGGATAAAGGCAGACTGAAGGAAAGCATCAAAAATCAGAATAAAAGAAAATAAAGGTAGTTTCACTCCCTTTTTTGCTCTTGTTACCTCCAACTTTGGCTTGATACATTCTTAAGCACGCCCCATTCTGTTTCCTTTTCATTGGTGTACAAATACATGAAAGGAAAACTGACCTTCCAGCCTTTTAAAAATGAAAATTTTCCCAAAAAGATTTTGGAGTTTTCACTTTTTTTTTTTAAATTAAATTTATGTATGACTTAATTGAAAACAAATGAGAAGAATCCATTTCATCCATGTTGGAAGCCAACTCGATGCGAAATTTGGGAGCTCCCTCTGCTTATTCTGGAGAGCAAACAGGACTCGTGGGTATCCGTATGATTTTATTTCAAAGCATTTCCTTCCAAATTGTTTGGTTTTTTTTTTTTTTAACTGATATTTGGGTGTAGGTTTGGTTCCTCAGGCAGCAGGAAGGATTTCCTTCTGGCACAGCAGGCAGTGGTCCTGCAGAGAACGTGGTGGGAGCTCTGGAAGCCGTGCGCCAGGAGCAGCCCAACCGCCCAACGGCCCCAACTGCCCAACTGCCCAAAGGCCCTGTGCCCCTCGCCCTGCGCCCCTCGCCCTGCGCCCCTGCAGCACCGCCGGGCTCCCCCACTCCTGCTCTGGGCCTGGCCGAGCTCCTGCCCGAAGCACAAAGCTCTCAGCATGGACCGCAGGAAGGTACTTGTGGAGAGGGAGAGCTTCCCTCTACATGGCGAGTGTTCAACGTGACTGTAAGAGCCGGTAATTTTAAGATTACAGTTCTGTAATTGCTCAGATGAGAAGGATTTTTCATCTTTCTTTCACCTAGAATAAAACTGACAGAGGGAAGGAAGAGGAGTTTTTAATGCAAAATGTTCCACCAACTCCTGAGTCACCTTCCGCTGTAGCTGTAGCAGAGAACAGTAACCATCAGTCCACTGCCACTGTCTCTGGGAGTCTGCTACCAAATCAAGAAGAGATGCAAAGCATCACAAGCAAAACAGATGGCACAGGAGAGGCACAGAATACTGCAGGGCACATACAAGATCTCCAGTCTGAGCTAAATATTTCTTCATAAAGTTTTGATATCAATATCAGCTCCAGTAGTGGCAATCAATCAGAGTCGGAGCACACTGAAAATGGTAAAGCAAAGGGTAAAAAGAGCTGTCTTCATCCTAAACAACTCTCATTTTACCATTGTGGACGTATCTTCCTTCTGTTACAGTTTTTGCTGCTGGGAAGTGAATTTTTGTAGGAAATAGTAGCCTACTGTCAACTTCAAATGTGTGGAAATGGTATAACCATCTAGTGAATAAAATAAAACTGCCAGGAAGCTTCTTGGCCTTTTGTTAGGAATTGTGATGGTTTCAATAAGGAAAAGAAGTATATAAGAATGATGTTTGTACTGGACCTGACAAGAAAGGCCCAGAACAAGCTGTAATACATTGTGTAAGGAATATTTATTGTATATGAAAGTATTGAAGATGAAAGTACTTTGAGTGCCCTGCTTACAAGCAGAAGATGCTATTTGTTGCTTAAAACTTGATTCCCTGTAAGCTATTTAATTTGGGAAGAAAGTGCCAGTTATTGCATATTTGGGAAACCATTGCCCCTTGTGAAGTTAATGTTCTGAAAAATGGAAATCAAGCTGATATCAAACATTGACCTCTTAGCTGAGTTTCACATTCTGGTGTGATTTTCAGATCCTGAGGCCACCAGAGAGAAGAGGATAATAAACACATCCAACACTTGTGCACATGATATCAGTGTAGTGCTGTCTGCTTTTTAACTGTTGGCGAGGCTGGATCCAAAAGCTTTTTTGTGAAAGTGATTGGCTTTTTTGCTGTTCCTCAAAAATACAGCTGCTTTCACTGTGCTGTAGTGCCTAAACAATTTTTAACACTGGGGAGGAAAATATGTGCCTGACTATACTCCTGAGAGAACAGAATTGTTTTCTTCATGGAACAGATTTCAGTTAACAATTAACTGAATTTCCTCAAAATGCCCTTAATGTGTGTTACTATTATGATTCACCTGGAAGTTTTTTAAAAGAATGCAACAAAATATGTTTTCTTCAACAAACGTGTGAGTTGGAAGAGGTCAATAGGCAGCCTTCAATAAATATATTTCTATTGCTTTGTTAATCACAACTGTACATACTTTAACAAAAACACACAGAAATGCAGGTGCTTTTTTGTTGTTGTTGTTGCTGTTATTTTTGTTTCTGTCTACTTTTTGGGATCTTTTTCCTCCTCTATAGTGTTTAGAGGCCAAAAAAACCTTCAAAATGCTCAGGGAAGAGACAACTCCTCCAAAAAGCAGAAAAGAGGCCTCAAAACCTCTGTGAACATCAAAAAGAAGAATAAAAGTAGTAAGTACAGCAGCTCAGTATGAAATTAAATGTGTGAAAGTGCCATGTCATTTGTTTGAAATTAATATTAAAAGAGGCAAACAGGAGCTAGGACATAATAAGCAGACTTCCAAAGTATTTTAAAAAATATATAACTCCATAATTAGAAAGATGTGGATAGTTTTGGCACCTACATGAACACATTACAGTGCCTCTTTGCCTTATTTTCTGATGCAGGCAATTTATTTATGGCTGTGATTCTAAAGCAATAAGTGCACTGCTGTCGTGATCCAGTTGGAGAGTAGAGTGGACTGTGGCTATACGAACCTTGACCAGCTGGATCCTATTCAAGAATCTCCTTCCAGGAAGTGTGTCCCTACCCTACCTCCTTATGTTCATGCACACATGCTTTCAGTTAAATACTTGCCATTTTTCTGAATGGATTGCGGAACCATAGTCTGCTACTTTTATCAACCTTCTAGGTCAGTAGGACTTTGGTTCCCATAAATCCACAGAACAGATCTGAGTCTACGTGCACAACAGCTAACTGGCCGGTGTTTCCAGTGCAAGGTTTCCCTTTTCCAGCTTGCCAGAATTAGAGGCGCCCCAGTACAGACCTGTTTTATGGTCCTGTACCTGGGCACCTCTGGTGCTGCGTGCCAAGCTGCTGCACCAGGATGGATTCTGTCATGTTAGAGTGAGACAGCTCCTGGTAAGCCTTGGGTTGGGTGGGAAAGTCGCTTTGTTTTGTAACAGTCTACCTTCTCACAGGAAAGTGTGGGCAAAGTGGAGAAAGGGAGTCTGATCTAAAAGAACACGATAAGCATTTGCCCAAAGGTTGCAAATGGAGTTTTCAAGTGTGTAAGTATCTTCTTTGAAACGTGCCTCTTGTAGTCTTGCAATATGCTATAAGAAGGTTTTTGGCATTTTCTGGTATTGAGGATTTTTTTCCCTCTAAAATCACTCCCTCCCATCCTCAGTTTGCTTAATTTTGTCATATATTCTGATAGCTTTTCTTTCTTGTTCTACTCCTTGTTCTCTATTTCTTGTTCAGCCTCTTAGATTATTAATTTTTAAATCCTCCCCTTCCATTTTGCCTTAATGAACCAGGACCTGTTCAGTATTTCTTGTAACAAGAAGTTTCAGTGTGTTTGTGTCAGTCAAGATAGTGATAATAAACAGCAGCTGCTGTTTCTCAGCTTCGCTGCCTGCTACCTCAAAGCACTTCACAACGATTTGAGTACCTCTGCCTTCATCAAAATTCAGAAGGCTTAGGAAATGCTGCAATGCAATAATTAACAGAAATTGTTTACCTTGCAGCTGACTTGCAACATTTGAGCAGCACCGAGCGCATAACAGTTCTCCAAGCAAAACTGCAGGAAATCCGGAAACGTTACCTGGTGTTGAAAGCTGAGTTGGCTGCCATTGACCGGACAAAGCGCTTAAAGAAAAAGAAAGAGCAGGAAAGTAAGTGCTGGGAACTGAAATCTACTATTAGAGGGCTAAATTGCATGTCATGTCACTAAGGTTTTAACAAGAGTTGGGTAATCTTTAGGGAGATCAGTGATGTTAGGAGTGTGTTTATGGTTGCTTTTTTCTGAAAACACTGGATGCAGTTATATCATGACCTTTAGAAGGTCCAGGTCAGATACCCAGTGATGACAAAAGGCGAAAAACATTAACAAGGCAATCAATCTAGTTGATGCTGTTAAGGCAGAACTATTTTATACAGGAAACTACATACAGAAAATAAACTTTTCCAAGCAATGAACAAAGTGTGGTTATTAATAACTTCTTTTTGTCAAGTTATAGATACATTTCTTATAGCATTGCCTGAGTGCCTACTTAGAGCTTTGCACTTAGAATTAGGGATTTATTTCAAGAGTGTAAGGAAGACAATCAATAAAATGTCTCATTCTTCTGAAGCTGCCACACGTACTGCTGCAGCAAATGTTCTAGTGTGCCTTCTCCCAGGAGTATTAAAAGGATCATTTTCTCTAGGTCTTGTTTATGCACATATTTAAGAGTTCACCGAATACAAGAAGAAGGACTGAAATGACAGTCATATTTTATGGCTGCAGCCATTGCAAGGGAACTTCAGCTGCAGTGGTTGCCAGAGGAGGTACAGATTCAGTGGTCGGACAAGGTCCCATCTGTGCCGACTCCCAGAGGAAAGAAAGAGAACAGCTGACTTGCTGGTGGGTCAGGAAGGAGCTCTGGTGTCCTCTGGCTGGGCTCTTGATCTGCATGACTGGTCACCTGGGGCTCCAAGGGGCAACAGTGCCAAAAGTAGGGAAAAGAGGCTCTTTTTTTCATCACTAGGTGTTAAATGCTGAAGTCAGTATATATGTCCTCATTTTGGCCAGGACAGGGTTAATCTTTTGCAGTAGCCAGGAGGAAGCATGGCTACATTATTCCATACCACCTCACATCACTGCCAGGAGCAGGGAAAAGGGACTCTGTTTTGGAGAGGAGGAGTTCTGGTCAAGAAAGAAAATGTGGCAGAGGGAGGTGTCCAATACACTCTATTATCTGGGCTTTTTTCCACGTGAATTATTTCTTTCCTTTTACCCTCTGACATTAGTATTAATGCTGTTACCATTTGGTTTTGTATCTCATTACAGTTTCAAGTAAGTTGCTCTTACCTTAACTAATGACCTTTACCTTTCATGCCTCCAATTCTCCTTTCCAGCATGCTGTAGCAGGATGGGGGAGAAAGAGAGAGCAGAGTGTAGTTTGATAAAGTCTCGGTGGGGGCACTGAACTGGGGAGTGCCACTCCTAACCCACAACAGCCTTATTTGTAACCCAGTGTAGGGTCTGAAGGCTTGAGATAATAGCAGATGTGCCCAGTGTGAGCTGGAAACTATTTGACCTAAGCATTTGCTGTATTAGGTACAGAGCCACTGGTCACAATGGTGCTTGGTCTGCTCATGTGGGTGTGCCACCCAACCCCGTGGTGGGCTGACCCTGATGGGATGCCTGACACCACCAAAGCCCCTCTATCATCCCCTCTGCAGCTAGACAAGGGAGAGAAAAATATAACAAAGGGTTCACGAGCTGAGATGACCAGGAGAGATCACTCACCAAATATTGTCACAGGCAAAACCAGCTAGAATTAGGGATATTAACTGAATGTATTAATAACAAAACCAGAGAAGGATAACAGGAAATAAAACAAAAACACCTTCCCCCCACCTCTCCCTCCTTCCCACCTCTACTTTCTCCCCTCCAGCATCACAGGGAGACAGGGAGTGGATGGTCAGTTCATTGTGTATTTATGCTGCTGCTCAGGGAGAGGAGTCCTTCACCCGCTCCAGTGTGGGTCCCTCCCACAGGAGTCAGTTCTCCATGAACTTCTCCTACCCCATGGGCAACAGTTCTTCCCAAACTGCTGCAAACAGGGATCACTCTTCCACTGTGCGCTTCAAGAACATGCTGTTCCAGCGTGGATCCCCCAAAGGGCCGTAAGTCCTACCAACAAACCTGCTCCAGCTTGGGCTCCTCTCTCCATAGGTCCACAGATCCCTGCCAGGAGCCTGCTTCAGCACATGTCTCCTAGGAATTCACCGCCTCTTCTCAGCATTCACCTGAGAGTGGCTCTCCTCCATAGACTGCAGCTGGATCTCAACTCCCCCCTCCTTCCCCACTAGCCTTGGTGTCTGCAGAGTTGTTCCTCTCAAATATTCTTCTGCTCTTCTCTAGCCAGTTACATCTGTGCAAAAATTTTATTTTTCCTTCTTTTAAATACATTGGCACAGAGGCATCACCATAATTTCTGGTTGGCCCAGCCTTGGCCAGCAGCACACCTGTCCTGGGTCCAGCTGGCACTGGCTCCTACAAACTGTGAGGAAGGTTCCAGCAGCCCTCTCACAGAAGCCATCCCTGTAGCCCTCCAGTACAAAAGCTGGCCAATAGGAACTTGATACTTTTCCTTATGTGCACTGTGTGCCCATCGTGTTTCTCTTTCTCAGAGCATGAGAGGGATCAGGATTGCTCTGTTGCACAGTTTGATATCAGCTCATGACATGGTAACGTCAAGGGTTATTTGGGATGCATACTCAAGAGTTGCTCTTCCACCCTTAATTAAGGGGCTATCCTTGGGAGTCCATTATTAAAAGTATCCAGGCTATGGTGGGAAAAGAGGAGGATGATTTTCCCCAGCCCTTCACCCCCTTTTCCCCCTTCAGGCCTGTTATAACAGCATTTAAGAATTCTGAATTCCCTTTAGATGTTAAGGGAAGCCTGTTCTTGCTGCAAGGTCCGCCAGTGCAGCGCACACTATATTTGGAGCCAAGAAAGATTTCTAGGGAAGTTATTCAGAGATCCCTGAAGTGGGACAGTAACGGCAGGAGAACACAGGCCAGTGCTTAAAGGACCTCTCCAATGCTTTAGCAGTTCACCCGCAATGGTTTAGCAACAAGCATCTACAGGAGCCTGTTAAAGTGCTGAAAAGGTGTTAAACTGCTGAAATATGTCAAAGAAAAATGCTGCAGTAGCTCCAGAAAGACATGAACACTGCTCAACAGTAGACATCACCTCCAGGAGGAGGAGAAAGAAAGCAGACCAACAGCCACCATGGCCACTCAAACTGCTGCTGAACCAGAGGAACAACCAACCAGGACTCTGTGACTCTCATCCAGGAGATTATTTGAGAGCTGGAGTGCCAGGGAGTTGTCAGCAAGATTTGCTGACCCTATAGTAGTCCTATATGGCCAATGGAGCATGGGGACTGACAACAGACTGTCAGTGGCCTGAATGAGGTCACACCACCTCTGACTGCTGCTTTGCTGGACATGTTGAAACTCCAGTGTGACTGGAGTCCAGGACAGCGAAGTGGTACCATCATTGACATTGCTAATGTGGTTTTTTCCATTCCTTTAGCAGCAGAGTGCAGACCAAAGTTTGCTTTCACCTGGAGGAGCATCCAGTACACTGGGAACTGACTGCTCCAGTGGTGGAAACACAGCCCCACCATCTGCCATAGACTGATCCAGGCTGCACTGGGAAAGGGTGAGGCTCCAGAACACTTGCAGTACATCAATGATATTGTATGGGGCAACACAGCAAAGGAAGTTTTTGAAAAAGGGGAGAAGATAATCCAGATCCTCCTGAAGGCTGGTTTTGCCATAAAGCAAAGCAAACTCAAGGCATCTGCCCAGGAAATTCAGCTTTTAGAAGTAAAATAGCAAGAGGGATGTCATCAGATTCCAATGGATGTGGTCAACACACAAACAGCTATGACCCACCAACCAGCAAGAAGCGAGCACAGGTTTTCCTAGCCACCGTGGGTTTCCAGAGGATGCATGTTACAGATTATGGTCAGATTGTAAGCCCTCTCTATATTATGTAATATGGAAGAAGATTAATTTCAAGTGGGGTACTGAACAATAACAGCTTTTGAATGAGCTAAACAGGAGATTCCTCATGCAGTAGCCTTTGGACCAGCCAGGGTAGGAGCACAGGTGAAAAATTTGCTCTGTACTGCAGCTGGAGAGAATGGTCCTATCTGGAGTCTCTGGCAAAAAGTACCCAGGGAGACTTCAGGACGACCAGTGGGGTTCCAGACTCAGAGATACAAGAGATGTAAGGCCTGTTACACTCCACCTGGAAAAGAGATCCTGGCAGCTTATGAAGGGGTTTGAGCTGCTTCAGAAGTGAGCAGAGCTCCTCCTGGCACCCTGACTGCCAGTGCTGGGCTGGATGTTCAAAGGGAAAGGCCCTGCCACACATCATGCCACCAATACTACATGGAGTAAATGAGTTGTGCTGATCACACAGCAAGCTCAAATAGGAAATACCCATCACCCGGGGATCTTGGAAACCAAGGAAGCCAAACATTTTGGACTACCTTCAGAGGAAGAGGACAAAAAAGGAGGGCCTGAGAAGGCCCACCATACAATCAGCTACCAGAAAAAGGAAAGCAACATGCCCTCATCATTGATGGCTCGTGCCATATCATGGGGATAAATCAAAAAAGGGAAGTTGCTATATGTAGTACTACATGGCAAGCTGCAGAAGCTACTGCAGGACAAGGTGGATCAAGTCAATGTGCAGAGCTGAAAGTCATCCAAATAGCTTTAGAAATTGCTGAACAAGAGGAATGGACAGCACTATACACTGACTCATAGCAAAAATCTGTAGGGGTGGCTGGATCAATGGAAGATTATAAATTAGCAACACAGAAGTGAATCTGTCTGGGCTGCTGAAGTTTGACAAGACATCACTGCCTGGATAGAAAAGCTGTCTGTAAAATCACATCATGCAGATGCACACGCATCTGTGAGCTGGCCTACTGAAGAACATCACAACAATGGACAGGTGGATTTGACTGCCAAAGTGTCTCAGGTGGATCTGGACTGGCAAAAAAAGGGTGAATTATTTCTGGCTCACTGGGACCATGATGCTTTAGGTCATCAGGGAAGAGATGCCCAATAAGATGGGCTCGTGATAGAGGGGTGGATTTAACCATGGACACTATTTCCCAGATTATCCTTAACTGTGAAACATGCACTGCAATCAAGCAGGCCAAGTAAAGCCTCTGTGATACGGGGAACAATGGTCAAAATATAAATATGGGGAGTTAGATGGCAGTCCCACAAACCTGCCAAGGCAAGTTCTATGTGCTGACAGTGGTGGAATCAACCACTGGATGGCTGGGCATCTGCCCTGCCTGAACACCATCTTGGGACTTGAAAAGCAAGTCCCATGGTGACATGGAACCCCAGAAAGAGCCGAGTTAGACAATGGGATTAATTTCAAAAACAGCCTCATAGACCCCCGGGACAGACACAGTATTGAGTAGGTATCATATTCCTTACCATGCATCAGCCTCTGGCCAATTTGAACAGTGCACTGGACTGTCAAAAGCTGTTTGGGAGAGCCTCGGTGGAGGTGCTGAACTGGGGAGTAATATTCCTAAATCACAGTATTGTATCAGTGCTTACTGAATGGATAAACATTTTAACTGCTCATTTATAAATCCTTATAACCTGTGCTTTCCTTCCTCTTCCTGTGCAGGGGCTGCTGCCATGTCAAGTTCCTCACCAAATGGAATGCCAGGGGAATGCAGGTGACAGCAGGACTTGCCAAATCACTTTGCACTTCATGGCTGTTGAGGACCACTTTTTCATCAGTATTGAAAACAAAATATAAGTACCCATTAAAAGAAGCCCACAAAACCAACCAACCAACCAACCAACCAAAGACTGACTAATGTTTACAGGTTTTAATTAGATTTAAAAAGGTTGCTCTGGGTTTTGAGAACCCATTAATTAGAATAAAACTACAGTACTTTGCCAATTTTCTATAAAACATGTATTTTAAAATTTTGATTAAATACATTAGAAAAAAAGAAAATGGCTAACAAATTGTATTAAGTATTGATGTATGAAGATCGTGTTCAATCTACTTGAAGTATTTCTTCATAATAGATTAAATAGGTATATTTTTGTGTTTTCTTGTAACTGTTTTCCTGTTAAAGCAACAAATATTTCATTCATAATGCTTATTTTGAGCTTGTAGAAGGCTTCAAGAGAATGTGAGCTTATAAAAGCTTACAGAAAAAAACCATGAAATATATATTAGGTTTTGCAGAAAATTGAGAGTTATGCAATATATTGTACATACGTAAGCAAGGACCTCTGAAATAAAATGGCATAGTTTTTGAATCCCTGATTTTGTTTCTAACAGTTTAATTAACCAACAATACTGTCTTCATGAAAATGACATCAAGCTGCAGAATCTGTTGATAAATTCATAATGATAATCCATTCTCTCGTTCAGCAGAAAGCAAAAGTGTGGCCCAGCATTAATGCAGCACCAGTCAAAACAAAGCTGAATTTTGATTCTTGTTCATTATGATAGTTTGAAAATGTCATAGCAAGCTCCTGAAAATATTTGCTGACTCCTTGTATCAACTGCCTAGAGGTCAGATTCATTGGAATTGAAACTGGAATAAATCTTCTAGTGTTCTCTGCTTTCATTGTGTCTGTCTGTAGTTGAATTTACCAAAATATTGCTACGCCTGCAAAATGACAGGTTACTGATGAGACTGCTAAATTACCATGATATGCTTTGGAAGAACTGACTATGTTAAGAATTACCAGTGACCTGGGACTGACAGGAGTAATTTTAATAATTTCGGTGAGGTTACTCAGAGGATACTTAGACCCAAACTAAAATGAGCAAGTATACTGAAATAGTAGGCAGAAGGGAACTTTCTCCACACTAAGACAGATAGCCAGGTAGTAGAACTAAAGATGACTGCAATCAGTGCTATCCTAAAGAAAAACAGAAAGCAAAATAAACATAAATCTGAATAGAACCAACACTGTGCATATCATAACTGCAGTTACTTTAAGCTGACGCTTTTGATCCATTCTAACTGACCAGGAGAAGAAATTTTCCAAAATATAATTAAAATCAATGGTGAAGTAGATTTAAAAAAAATTTCCAGGTGCCTCT
>JAPFBE010001095.1:0-13294 GCA_034336665.1 Luscinia megarhynchos | reverse complement strand
TTAGGGATTTGCGTACGGAAGATGTCGAGTTGTGACGGACAGCTAGGGACACTTCTTCCCCCCACCCCCTGTGGTCAGATCCCGGCTCTGTACCTGGCCACACCCGGCCGGACATGAGCTAAGGGAAATGACACAGAGATAGCCCACCATAAAAACCCCTGTGACCCCTCAATAAACGCCATTTGCTATCTGCCATATTGGTATATGGAGCACATGGACCGAGTGGCTCGGGGTTAGAGCCGCCCGTGCGGGCTGGAACCAGGTCGCCAACGCAACAAGTGGTGCCGAAACCCGGGAAGCGAGAAACACGCCCGGGATTAGGGGATCGCCTGGACGAGCACCGGCGGCCACACAGCTGGACTTGTGTGGCGGGGGAGGCGATCCCCGGACCAGCGTGGACCATGGAGGCCATTGCTAAGGTCGTGAGTGAAATCCACGCGCAGTGGGGTTTAAATTGTAAACTTAATGATTTCTCTCTCGCAGTGCCGAGACTTATAAAGATCGGGGGCTATAGAGAGCCCGGTAGATATTCTCCATCCGGAGATATGGGGTAAATGCACAAAACGCCCTGGCTGAGGACACCATGTCGTCCGGCTCTGGGAAAGCACTTAAGGCATGGGGGAAGGTTATCCGGGCTCTGCAAACTGCCCGGCAAGAACAGGGAGACTTGGAGGGCGTAGCGGACTTGTTTATTAGCCACGCCGCAGCTGGGAATCGGGGCGACTCACGCAAACCGTGGATGGGGTTCGAGTCGGGGCAGCCCGCGGGGCGGGGACCTTGGATCCACCCCGCAGCCCGTGGGCGGGACTCACCAGAAGCCGGAGGAGGGAGAAACGCAGCGGGCATTGTGGCAGGGGCTAGCAGAGGAGGCGGAACGCTGCTATAATATCAGAAATACAAGCGGCGGAGGAGACGAAACCTCCTCCATATGCATTTGAACATGGCGCCCGAACCGGCGTGGTCAGGATTGGAACAAGAGCTCGGGGGAGGGGCAGCGAAGGCTCGCTGAATGGGGCGCAAGCCGCGAGGCGAGCAGGGAGGCGAAGGCGGCCCCCGGGACGGAGGCGTCAGACCAACCAGAGAGCTCATTTTAAAGCAGATCCGTATAAGGCAAGAACCTCCCCCAGCAGGAGGCGGGGGGGAGGCGCAGAGGGAGAACGGCCCGGCCCCCCGGGAGGAGGGGAGGCGAGGGCGGAGCCGAGGAAAAACTCGGCAACCCGAGGCGTCCAGTCAGTCGACTTCCGGCTACATGACTCTGACTCCAGCTCGGATAGCTGGTCGGGAGGGATGGTCGATGCCGGATCAGACACTGACTGGGGGTTTAACAAAAGGGTGCCGCGGCTTACAGAACCGCTAGCCGCAACCCTCCGGCGTGGGTTAAGGGCGGTACCAAGGAAAGACCGCACTCCACTCACGGACTGGAGAAAAATTAAAATAGCATCGCGCGAGGTGGGGCGCCATCCGCCCGGCTTCGTGTTCCCGGTCCGGGTTGGGGGGGGCCGGGAACCAACGAACCTACTACGCCCGGTAAATCCGAAGAGCGTACAGGCTATCGTAAAAGCGGTTGCAGATAAGGGAATTAATTCTGCCATGGTTTCCACACTTGTGGATAGCGTTTTTGGAGGTGACGATATGCTTCCCTTTGATATCAAACAGACTTGCAGGCTAATCTTTGATGGGGCAGGGATGATCGTTTTTAAGCAAGAATGGGAGGATAACTGTGCAAAGCAGCTAGCCCTGGTAACGGGGGAAAACCATCCACTGCATGGCTCCAGCTTACAGAGGCTAATGGGCAGAGACCCGACTATGATTACCCCACAAGCACAGGCAGAGGGTCTGCGGGCCCATGAGGTCATGACAACAACCCGTGCTGCCAGAGAAGCCATCCGTACTGTTTCTAAGGTACTGGCTAAACAGTCGCCTTGGTCCACCATAAAGCAAAGTGAGAGTGAGAGCTTCACTCAGTTTGTGGACCGGCTCCAAGCAGCAGTAGATTCCTCTTCATTACCTTCAGAGGCGAAAGGCCCTGTGGTAGCCGACTGCCTGAGGCAGCAATGCAATTCAACCACCAAGGACATTTTAAGATCGCTGCCACCTGGGTCCAATGTCGCAACCATGATCAGGCACGTTGTAAAGGAGGAGCACCTTGCTCCCATCCAGGCAGCGGTTCGCACTGCAATAACCAGCGTGATGGCATGCTTCAAGTGCGGCCAGGCAGGCCATGTAGCAGTAAACTGCCCCCAGCCAGGACACCCACCTGCAGCTGCTCCACCACGCCAGGGACAGCCTAGGGGACCGTGCTGGGCATGTGGGAAGAAGGGGCATTTAGCTAAGGAATGCAGATCCAAGCCGCAGGGAAACGGGAAGGGGAGGGGGCAGCCGGGCCGCACCCAGCCCCCTCCCTCCCGGAACACAAAGCGGCCCAGCTACAACAACCCTCAATGGGGCACGGGGCATCCATGCCCATTACCCCCTCAGGAATTGGCCAACTTTATCGCCCAACAAGTAGCACAATCAAACCCACCTGCACCTCAGGAATACCCACAACAGCTCCCTGGGGTCGAGGCCCCTGGGTGGCCTTGGCCATGAAAGCACGTGAGCGAGACCCATGGGTGGCCTTTGCTGTGAAGATAGGCAGGCACCCACTGATCGTGTGGGCAGAGTGTCGTCTCCACAACAGCTCCGACGACACGGCTATCTGCCTTCCCTTCTGGGTGGACACAGGATCAGACGTCACCGTCATCCCAGACATACACTGGCCTCTACCGTGGAAGCTAAAAGAAGCCCCCAGGGTGAGCGGAGTTGGAGGAGAATCCCAGGCCTTCAAAAGCACCCGGCTAATAGCAATAACACTCTGCACTGAGAGAGGGCCAGGAAGGACCATCACCCTTACGACGTACGTTATGTCAGGATGCCCACCCTTGCTGGGGAGAGATGCCCTAGCCCAGCTGGACGTTAGGTTGACAAATTTATTCTAAGGGCCACTGTTGTATACCCGCAATTGCCCATCAAACTAACTTGGAAATCAGTTGACCCCGTGTTTATTGAACAGTGGCCCTTGTCCAAGCCTCGAATGACTGCACTCCTAGAGCTGGTTGGCCGCGAGCTACACAAGAATCACATAGAACCCTCCACGAGCCCATGGAACACCCCAATCTTCGTAATACCCAAACGATCTGGAGAAGGCTTTCGTCTCTTGCACGACCTGCGGGAAGTGAACAAGAGAATCCAGCCGATGGGCCCAGTACAAACTTTGCTGCCCATGAACTCAATGATACCGAGAGGACAACCCTGCGCAGTGCTGGACATCAAAGACTGCTTCTTTTCTATCCCTCTGCACGAAGACGACAAGGAGCGGTTCGCCTTTTCCATCGTCTTTCCAAACAGCCAGCGGCCTAACCTACGCTTTCAATGGAGAATGCTACCCCAAGGCATGATCAACTCCCCTACCATCTGCCAGATCACAGTAGACCGAGCGCTAGCACCAGTCCGGCAGAGCCATCCAACAGTGACCATCCTGCAATATATGGACGATATCCTGATTGCCGCACCGTCGACAAGACAGGTGGACCAGCTGATATCAACCATCTCTGAGACCCTAAAGAGAAATGGCTTTGAAATAGCGAGCGCTAAAATAAAGAAGGGACCATGCGTGACCTTCCTTGGAGTGGGAATCACAAGCTCCTACATAACCCCTCCCCAGATAAAAATCCGCCGAGACATCAACACACTCCATGACGTGCAGCAGCTGGTAGGATCCTTACAGTGGCTTCGCAACATCATCCTGATTCCTCCCGAGGTCATGGACCCTCTAAACGACCTCTTGAAAGGAAGGAACCCATGGGAGCAGAAGACCCTGACACCAGAAGCGATAAGCTCGCTCAACTTCATCGAACACCAGATGTCAGTGAGCACACTCGCCAGATGGGATCCACGTGCACCGGTCGATCTGTATGTCCACTTCACAAAAAAGGGGGGAGTGGGAGCCTTAGCCCAAGGACCCCCCGACAAAGCCCAACCAATACAATGGGTGGTCTTGGGGAAACCTTCACGTGCCTTTTCCCCGGGAGTCGAGTGCCTCAGCAGCCTCATCATGAAAGGCAGGAAACTCGCTCTAAGACATCTGGGCATCGAGCCTGCCAAGATATACTTGCCCTTCCGCAAACAGCTCTCTGCACAGTCAACAACAATATCCGAATACCTGGCCATGGCCCTTGCAGGCTTCGGAGGAGAGATTCGCTACGCAGCAAAACCCCCTTGGACTCGGCTGCTCACGGTCGTCGACATCGACCTCCCACCCAAGGTAATCGACCGACCGCAGGCAGGACCAACCGTCTTTACGGACGCATCGTCACGGACCTCCACCGCAGCGGCAGTATGGCAGTCAGGAGAACAATGGCAATGCGTCAAGACAACCGACCCCACGCTGTCAGTCCAACAGCTAGAAGCAGCAGCAGTAGTGCTGGCGTGCGGACTGTTCCCAAAAGAACACCTTAACATTGTGACTGACTCCATATTTGTGGCCAAGCTCTGCCTAGCCATGTCCGGACCAGGTGTGTCAGTGTCCACAGTGGCAACAATGCTAGAAGAAGCACTCTATTCACGGAAAGGCACCATATCAGTCATCCACGTCAACAGCCATGACCCGATCAAAGGGTTTTACCAGATTGGCAATGACAAGGCTGACGCTGCCGCAAAAGGCGTATGGACGCTGAAAGAAGCCCAACAGCTGCACGAATCCCTTCATATCGGAGCAAAAGCACTGGCGAAGAAGTGCGGAATTTCTACCGCGGACGCAAAGCACGTCGTCGCCACGTGCCCTCACTGCCAGAAATCACCACTATGGTCAAGCGGAGTCAACCCCAGAGGCCTCAAAGCCTCAGAAATATGGCAGACAGACTTTACACTGTGCCAGCTATTAAAACCCCGAGCGTGGCTCGCTGTTACGGTGGACACATACAGCGGTATGATCGTGGCCACACAGCATTCCAAGACGGATTCCAAAGCGACCATCCAACATTGGCTGACAGCCATGGCATGGCTTGGAGTTCCAAAACAAATAAAGACAGACAACGGCACAAACTTCACTTCAAAGACGGTCCAAGCATTAGGTCACCGAAATGGAACATGCCTTGGTACATGGCATCCCATACAACAGCACCGGACAAGCCATCGTTGAGAGAGCAAATCAGACTCTGAAAACTAAAACTAGAAGTGCTAGCAAAGACAGAAGGCTTCACCAATGCCATTCCCTCGAGTGACCAGGGCGCGCATACTAGCAACGCGCTGCTAGCATTAAATCAATTCCCTAGGGGGACGAAACAAACAGTCCTGCCCAGAAACACTGGGCTACTCAGGCACTAGAGACAGGTCCATGGTGGTGATCAAAAATGAACTAGGGGAGTGGGAACAAGGTTGGAGGCTGGTGCTCCGCGAGCTGAGGGGTATGCAGCCGTTAAAAGGGATGGGAACATTAAATGGTGTCCACTCAAATCGATCAAACCAGACCTTCAAAGTGCAACTAATGAGAATTGTGAGGCTTTGTTTGCAGGACTGGATCATCGGACGCCCCCGCAACCTGTACGCCCCACTACCGGGAAAGAGAGAGAGACCACCGAGCACCCCGGCATCACCTGAGAAGCTCGCACCCTCAAAACCAAAGCAGCAACGGTACCTCTGTGTCATCCTGTTCCTAGGGTTAGTGGGCGGAGGACAGGCAGACACAAAGCATTACCCACACCAGCCATTCAGGTGGGTTCTACGCCATCTCTCAAGCGAGAGGCCCATCAAAGAAATTGTCACAGCCGACACTCCATCTTTCGAGTTTAGGCTAAAAGACATTTTTCCCTTTCACACGGGATTCCCCAAATTCGATGAGACAGCATTGTTCCAAACATATTGGTGTCCTGCTTCCAACCCAGGGAAGAGTTACTGTAATTACCCAGGGTATGGATATTGCGGATATTGGGGGTGTGAAACCATTGTGGTAAGCGATAGATGGAAGCCTCAACATCCAGACAAGTTCCTGCAAATTAACTATATTCCCCACGGCTGTATCGAACCAAAATTCACCATGGATAAGGTAGTACTCATGCCCCAAGGCAGAAAGCAGCACACCTGCACCGGTTACAAAATGACGATTCTGCAGCCGACCCATGATAGTTGGGCCACGGGCAAAGTCTGGACGGCATTCGTTCATCATGATCGCCGCATCTGGGCAAACATACAAATTATCAGGTCCCCACCATCAATATCCCAATCAGTCGGATCCAATCCGGTTCTTGCAATAAACAGACCGGGAAAAGATCACAGCAAACCATAGCTCCAGCCACAGGACACAAATGCAAAACCTACCTCCTCCCCAGTCGATCTCCTAGCCAGACCAACCCTCTACAACCCATTCCTAAACATGTTGAATGCCACCTTTCTATCATTAAACCAATCCAACCCGAACCTCACAGAATCATGCTGGTTGTGCTATGATGCACAGCCCCCTTTTATGAAGGGGTTGCTATCGGTCTCCCATTCATCTTTTCAAAGTCAGACAGTCCACGCCAATGCAGATGGGACACCCCCGGAGAGGCATTACCTAAGCCAGGTCACGGGTCAGGGCAAATGCTTGGCAATGCAACCTTGGCAAAGCAGATGGGCAACGTCTGCCGGGAATTTGTCAAACTTAAAGGGGGGAAGTTCCAGTGGGTAATCCCTGCTGCATCGGGAATGTGGGTCTGTCAACAGTCAGGGGTAAGCCCATGTGTACTCCTTAACAAATTCAATCACTCTACCGACTTTTGTGTTCAAGTTCTCATTGTCCCCAGAGTTCTGTATCGCCAGGAAGAAGAAGTGTACCAGATGCTCGAGGAACCCAACCGGCTCCACAAGCGAGAACTGGTAGCAGGCATCACCATCGCAATGCTCTCGGTTTAGGAGCTACCGGCGCTGCCACCGGCGTCTCAGCCCTCGCAACCCGACACCAAGGACTGGCTCAACTGCAGATGACTGTCGGCGAGGACTTGCAAAGAATCGAGAAATCCATTTAGATCCCTAGAGAAATCCCTTTCCTCACTCTCAGAGGTCGTCCTCCAAAACAGGCGAGGACTGGACCTTCTGTTCATGCAGCAAGGAGGCCTGTGTGCCGCCTTGAAAGAGAATGCTGTTTTATGCGGACCACACCGGAGTCGTCAGGGACTCCATGGCCGAGCTAAGAGACCGACTGAACCTGAGAAAAATGGACAGGGAAGCTCAACAGGGCTGGTTCGAATCGTGGTTCAACCGTTCCCATGGCTCACCACCCTAATCTCCACCCTAATAGGCCCAGTCACTATACTCTTACTAACACTAATCTTCGGGGCCTTGCATATTTAACAAACTAGTGCAATTCGTTAAGAAGCTCTAGAAACAGTCAACATTATGCTCGTCGAGCGCCGACAATTACTTTAAGGCATGCCTGCTACTAACACACTCACGATTTTATACTAACCTTACTAACCCATGAAATTTAATAACGTCTAAATTTTATAACTTTGTATGATTTTTACTAATCATGAGGGAGGGGGAGATGTGGGGAGTTAGGGATTTCGCGACGGAAGATGTCGAGTTGTGACGGACAGCTAGGGACACTTCTTCCCCCACCCCTGTGGTCAGATCCCGGCTCTGTACCTGGCCACACCCGGCCGGACATGAGCTAAGGGAAATGACACAGAGATAGCCCACCATAAAAACCCCTGTGACCCCTCAATAAACGCCATTTGCTGTCTGCCATATTGGTATATGGAGCACATGGACCGAGTGGCTCGGGGTTAGAGCCGCCGTGCCGGGCTGGAACCAGGTCGCCAACGCAACAGTCTGGTGATTTCTGGAGGGTTTTGAGGGGGTCTGTGGGTCCTAAGAGGGGTTCGGGGGTTTTGGGGTGGGGTCTGAGGTGGGCTCTGGGAGGCACTTGAGGAGGGTCTTGGGGAGGTCTGAGGTCCTAAAAATAGTCTGGGGGGTTTGGGGGGTGTCCGAGTGATTTTTGAAGAGGTCCTAAAAGACGGCTGGAGGGTTTGGGGGATTTTGGGGGGTCTGAGGGGGCTCTGGGGGCATTTGGGGAGAGGTCCTGGGGGTCCTTGAGTGGTTTATGGGAGAGGTCTAGGGGGATTTTGGGGCGGGTCTAGGGGGCTTTGGTGTTCCTGGGGAGGTCCTAGGGTTGATTTGGGGTTCCTGGGGGTCCCAGCCCCACCTTGACCGGGCTCTAGGGGGTTTTGGGGGAGGGGATCCCCCTCAGTTTGGGGGGTCTCCCACGGTGCCTCCTTCCCAAAAAGTCTCGAGGGTCCCTGGAAGTGGCTCCTGTTCCACCGGCCCGTGCCCCCCTGATCCAGGACGGGCCCAAGTGAGTCTGGGGGCTTCGGGGACGGGGCTGGGGGTGGTTTAGGGGGTTCTGGAGGGGTTTTGGGGGCTGGGGGATCTAGGGGGCTCTGCAGAAACCCTAAAATCCATCCAAAGCCTCTGAAATCCCCTAAATCCCTCCCAAAATCCCACCAGATCTCCCGAAATTCCCCCAAAACCCCCAATGATCTCCCAAAATCCCTCAAAATCCCCTGAAAACTCCTAAAATCTCCCCTAAATTGCCCCAAAACCCCAAAATCTCTCCAAATCCCCCAAAATCCCCCTTGAAATCCCCCTTGAAATCCCCCTTGAAATCCCCCTTGAAATCCCCCCAAAATCCTCCAAATCTCCCCAAAATCTCCCCAAAGTCCCCCAAAGTCCACCTAAAACTCCCTGAAATCCCCCCAAAAATTCCCCCAAATTCTTCAAAAATCTCCCCAAATCCCCCCAAATCCATCCCCCCAAAATCCCTCAAAATCCCCCTGAAAACCCAAAAATCTCTCCAAAATCCCCCCAAAATCCTCCCAAACCACCACCAAATCCTCCCCAGTCCCCCTGGAGTCTCCTAAAAATCCCCTGAAATCCCCAAAATCACCTCAAATTTCCCAAAATCTCCCAAAATCCCCCAAATCTGCCCAAATCCCCCCATAATCCCCTGAAATCCCTCCTGTGGGAGCCCAGGGTGTTCCCCTGGCCTCCCTAGGGGTCTCAAAACCCCCTGGCGAGGGTCTCAAAGAGCCCTGAGTGAGACCCAGGTGTCTCAGGCGCTGAATTCAAACCCCTGGGGGAAATTACCAACACAGAGGGAATGGAAACAAGCCACCAAAATCAGTCAAGTGTAAATGAGACTGTTAGAATGTAGATAAATAGACTGTTGGGGATGTTTGTGATAAGGGACACGTGCCAAGATGGAGAATTTGGGGTGTGGATACCTCTTCCTCCTTCTTCTCCGTGCCATCCGTGCTGGGTGACATGCTGGCACTGTCAGGTTGGATGGGGACACGGCTGGGCAGTTTAACACAGTTGGATTGCATTGGAAAGTTGTTACAAACATCCAGCACGGAATGCAGACTGTAGAAGATCAGCCCTGCCCTCAGCAGGCAGATTCCATCCTGGGTGCCCGGCTGGACAGACGCTGTGAGCCGGGCAGAGAGTTCCTGAGACAAGGAACAATCAACAATCCTTGGAGCCTCTGAAACCGTCTGCTGCAATCTCTCATCGGCGCCTGGGGGAAAACCAGGATTTGAACCACTGCATGTCCTCCTGAGGGGATCCCGGGGCTAAGGAGACACCTTGGGCAGTGACACCTCCAAATTCCCCCAAAATCCCCCTAAAAACCAACATCCCCCAAATCCACCCAGGAATTCCCTGAAATCTCGGAATCCCCCCCAAAATTCTCCCCAAAATTCTCCCCAAAATTCCCCCAAAATCCCCCAAACCCCCAAAAATCCCCACAAATCCTCCCAAAATCCCCCTGAAATCTCCTAAAATTCCCTAAAAATCCCCCAAATCCTCCCAAAATCTCTCAAAACCCCCCAAAATCCACCCAAATTCCCTGAAAATTCCCAAATTCCCAAAAAATCTCACAATCTCCCCAAAATCTCCCAAAATCCCCCAAAATCCCTCCACAAATCCTCTGAAATTCCCCAAATCCCTCCAAAATCCCTTGAAATCCGCTACAATTCCCTCAAACACCCCCAACACCTGAAATCTCCCATATGTCCCCCAAACCCCCTCCAAAATCCCCCAAACCACCCCAAAACCGACTGAAAACCCCAAAATCTCCCCACATCCTCCTAAAATTTCCTTAAAATCTCCTAAAATCCCCCCAAATCCCCCCAAAAGTCCCCAAAATTGCCCGAAAACCCCCCAAATCCTCCCAAATTCTGCCAAAATCCCCCTGAAATTCTCAAAAAATCCCCCAAATCCTTTGCAAAATCTTTCAAAATCTCCCAAATTCCCCCAAAACCACTGAAAATCCCCAAATCTTCAAAAATCTCCCAACCCTCAAAAATCACCCCCAACATCTCAAAAAATCCCCCAAAATCTCTCCCCTGAAATCGCCCAAATCCCTCCAAAATCCCCTGAAATCTCCTAAAATTCCCCCAACCCCCCCAAACCATGGAAATCTCCCAAATTTCCCCTAAACACCCTCCAAAATCTCCTAAACCACCCCAAAACCCACTGAAAACCCAAAAAGCACCCCAAATCCTCCTAAAATTCCTTAGAAATCTTCTAAAATTCCTCCGAAATTACTCGAAGTCACCCCAAAATCTCCCAAAAATTGCCCCAAAACCCCCAAAATCTCCCCAAATCCTCCCAAAATCTCCTGAAATCTCCTAAAAATGCCCCAAAATGGCCCCAAAACCCCAAAAATCCTCCAAATGCCCCCAGGAATTCCCTGAAATCCCCCAACCTCCCCCCAAAATCTCCCTTAAACCCCCCAAAGCCCCCCAAAATCCCCCCACCCCCAGGTGTGGGCTGGTGGCCCTGGCCATGGCCGGGCTCTGCTGGGACCCCCGGCCCCACTGGGTCTGGGGGCTCTGCTGGACACGGCATGGCCCAGGGGCTGCAGCCCCACGGGGAGATGTGCTCAGGGGGGTTGGGGGGATTTTGGGGGGGATTTTGGGGAGATTTGGGGGAATTTTAGGAGAATATGGGGTTTTCAGGAGATCTTGTGGGATTTCGGGGGGAGGATTTCAGTCAATTTTGGTGGATTTTGGGGGGGATTTTGGAAAATTTGGGGACATTTTGAGGGGGTTTTGGGGAGAATTTTGGGGTGTCCCAAGGGAATTTGGGGTGTCTGGGGGGGATTTTGGGGAGTTTAGGGAGGATTTTGAGGGATTTGGAGGAGATTTTGAGGGGATTTCACGGGGATTTGGGGGGGTTAGGAAAATTTTTGGGGGATTTTGATGGGGTTTTGGGGAGAATTTGTGGATTTTGCCATGTCCAAGGAGGACTTTTGGAGTTTTGGGGGGATTTGGGGTGTCTGGGGTGGATTTTGGGGTGTGAGGGGGATTTTGAGGGCGTTCTAGGAAAATCTTAGGGATTTTGAAAAGGTTTAGGGGAAAATTTGGGGGTTTTGGGGTGTCCTGGGGGGATTTGGGATAGTTTTGGGGGATTTGGGAGAATTTTGGGGGGATTTTGGGGTGTCTTTGGGGGATTTTGGGGGGATTTGGGGCTCTGGGGGTCACTGGGGGGGGTTCAAGATGGGCTGTGATCCCTTTTGGGGTTTTTGTGGTATCTTTGGGGTCACTTTTGGGGTTTTTGGGGTCTCGGGCTCACTGTGGGGTCCTGGTGATCCCAATCTCTCAGGGGATTTTCAGGGTGGTTTTTGGGGTTCTTAGGGTGATTTTGGGGTTTTTAGGAGGATTTGGGGGTATTTTGGGGTCATTTTTGGGGTTTTCCCCCAGCTGCCCACACTGGCCCAGGAGCTTCACTGGGGTCACTGTGGGGTCACTGCAGGGTCACTCTGGGGTCACTGTGCAGATCCCAATCTCTCAGGGTTTATGGGATGGTTTTTAGGGTTATTTGGGATGTTTTTGAGTTTTTCTCTCCCCCAGCTGCAGCCATGGCCACCCTGGCCCAGGAGCTGTCACTGGGGTCACTCTGGGGTCATTATGGTCTTGTTCTCTTTGTCCCAGGGGTTTATGGGATGGTTTTTAGGATTATTTAGGGTTATTTAGAATATTTTTAGGATGTTTTTGGGGTTTTTCCTGTCCCCAGCGGCAGCCATGGCCACCCTGGCCCAGGAGCTGCTGCCCTGCTGGAGTCACTGCGGGGTCACTGTGGGGTCACTGTGGGGTCACTGTGTCTCAGGGGTTTATGGGATGGTTCTGGGATGGTATTTAGGATATATTTGGGAGAATGTAGGGGGTTGAGTGTTTTTCTATTACTGTGTCAATTTAAAGAATTTTTCCCATTATCATGCCAATGGAGCTGGCCGGGTTACACCCAGGACCTTTGACGACTCTGGACAAAAGGGGTCGGTGGGAGCGGCTGCCGGAGGGGCTCTCGTGCTTCCGGAGGGGACTCGTGTTCCCGGCGAGCTCGGAGGAGGACGCCCCGTCTGCAGCCCCGCGGCCGAAGGCAGGAGAGCCAGACCCTCTGCGATCACCTGCCCTGCATCTGCCCCGCTGCAGCCTCCTGCCTCTGCGGACACAGCTGATCACCCGGACACAGACGGTGAGCGAGGAGCTGCCCTCTCCAGCCGCTCCCACCCGAGACCGGCGTGGCCGCTGCCGCCCCTCCCGCCTCCGCTCCCGCCGCTTCTCTGCAGCTGCCGGGTTTTGTTCCGGCTGCAGCACCAGGATCGAGTGCAGAGAGAGTGTGCCTGCAGCTTGAGAAAGGACTGGGACCGAGTTATCTGTTCTGTGTTGTTGGTAATTTTCACAACTGCTGTTGTTTCTGCTTGTACGGTTAGATATATTAGTAAAAGAGCTGTTATTCCTACGCCCTTATCTCTGCCTCAGAGTCTTGGATTCAAACATTTATAATACTGGGGGGAGTGGAATTAAAGTCTCTGTTTCAAAGGAAAATTTCTGCCTTTATTGGCAGACACCTGTCCTTCAAACCAGGGCAGACATATATACTACAATTTCATTATTCATTATGCACATTATGCACATTCATTATGCATATTACTAAAATTTATTTCTATTTTATGTGTATATATATCTTTACATATATATGCCTTTTTATATTTTTTAATATTACTTAGTAAAAACCTCTGCCTCTAACCAAATGGAAACAAAAAATCCCTTAATTTTTAACTATATTTAAATATATTTTTCTATTTCTATTTCATATATTTATATCTGTAATTTATGTATTATGTATATGGTACACTGTAATATATATGATATTATTTCTATTATGTCCTACATATATACTTCTATTTGTTTATATTTTACAGCAAGGGCTCATGGGA
>JAPFBE010001094.1:0-13392 GCA_034336665.1 Luscinia megarhynchos | reverse complement strand
TGAAATGAGGGAAATACAGAATGGAATGAAATGATGGAATTAAATAATGGAATGAAATGATAAAATTAAAGAATGGAATGAAATAATAGAATTAAAGAATGTTATGAAATGATGGAATTAAAGAACGGAGTGAAATGATGAAATTAAATAATTGAATGAAATAATGGAAATAACGAATGGAATGAAATAATAGAATTAAAGAATAAAATCAAATAATGGAATTAAAGGATGAAGTGAAATAATGGAAATAAAGACTGGAATGAAATAACAAAATTAAGAATGGAATGAAATAATAGAATTAAAGAATAGTATGAAATGATGGAATTAAAGAATGGAGTGAAATGATGGAATTAAATAGTGGAATGAAATGATGGGATTAAAGAATGGAGCGAAATAATGGAAATAAAGAATGGAATGAAATAACAAAATTAAAGAATGGACTGAAATAACAAAATTAGAGAATGGAAAGAAATTAAAGAATGGAATGAAATAATTGAACTAAAGAGTGGGATAAAATGAGCTTTAAAAAGAAATAAAATGAGAAAATAAAATGAGAAAATAAAAGGATGAAATAAAATAATGAAATAAGCTTATAAAAAAGGATATGAAGTGAGATAATGGAATAAAATAATGGATTGAATAATGGAATTGAATAATGGAATAAAACAATGAAACAAAATAATGGAATAAAATGGCCTTAAAAAGACAGATAGTGAAACAACAAAACAGAATAATGAAATAAAATGAGATTTCAAACAAGAGATTGAAATGAAATAAGGGAAAAAATAATGGAATGGGATAGTGGAAGAAAACAATGGAATGGAATGGAATGGAATGGAATGGAATGGAATGGTGGAATAAAATAATGGAATGGAATGGAATGGAATGGAATGGAATGGAATGGAATGGAATGGAATGGAATGGAATGGAATGGAATGGTGGGATGCAAATAGTGGAATAAAATCAGGGAATGGAATGGAATGGAACGGAATGGAACGGAATGGAATGGTGGAATAAAATCATGGAATGGGAATGGTGGAATAAAATCACGGAATGTGATAGTGGAATAAAATAATGGAATGGAATTGAATGGTGGAATGGGAATAGTGGAATAAAATCACGGAATGTGATAGTGGAATAAAATCAGGGAATGGAATGGAATGGAATGGAATGGTGGAATCAAACCACGGGGTGTGACAGTGGAACAGAAGCAGGGAATGGAATGGAATGGTGGAATCAAACCACGGAGTGTGACAGTGGAATAGAAGCAGGGAATGGAATGGTGGAATCAAACCACGGGGTGTGACAGTGGAATAGAAGCAGGGAATGAGCCCCCGAGGAGCCCCCGGGCTCACCTGGGCGATGTAGGCTCGGAACAGGAACACGTCCCGCTCCAGCTCCTTCTCGGGGCTGCCCGGCTGCGGGGAGAGAGCACCACTGGGGCTCTGACACCAAAGAGCCCTAGGAACCCACCCCACAGAGAGAAACCCCACAGAGAGAAACCCCACAGAGAGAAACCCCCACAGAGAGAAACCCCACAGAGAGAAACCCCACAGAGAGAAACCCCACAGAGAGAGAAACCCCACAGAGAGAAACCCCCACACACACAGCCCCCATCGGAACCTCTGGGGCTCTGACACCAAAAGAGCCCTAGGAACCCGCTCCCCACAGAGAGAAACCCCACAGAGAGAAACCCTACAGAGAGAAACCCCACAGAGAGAAACCCCACAGAGAGAAACCCCACAGAGAGAAACCCCCACACACACAGCCCCATCGGGAACCTCTGGGGGCTCTGACACCAAAGAGCCCTAGGAACCCGCCCCACAGAGAGAAACCCCCACAGAGAAAAACCCCACAGAGAGAAACCCCACAGGAACAGCTCCCCACAGGAACCTCTGGGGGTCTGACACCCCAAAGGGATCAACCCACAGAGAAAAACCCCACAGAAACAGCCCCATAGAAACCTCTGGGGGCTCTGACACCAAAGAGCCCCCTAGGAACCCACCCCACAGAGAGAAACCCCCACAGAGAGAAACCCCACAGAGAGAAACCCCCACAGAGAGAAACCCCACAGGAACCTCTGGGGCTCTGACACCCAAAGGGATCCAACCCCACAGAGAAAAACCCCCACAGAAACAGCCCCACAGGAACCTCTGGGGCTCTGACACCAAAGAGCCCTAGGAACCCACCCCACAGAGAGAAACCCCACAGAGAGAAACCCCACAGAGAGAAACCCCACAGAGAGAAACCCCCACAGAGAGAAACCCCACAGAGAAAAACCCCCACAGAGAAAAACCCCACAGAAACAGCCCCCACAGGAACCTCTGAGGGTCTGGCACCCCAAGGGATCAACCCCCACAGAGAAAAAACCCCACAGAACCTGTCCCATATGAACCTCTGGGGGTCTGGCACCCCAAGGGATCAACCCCACAGAGAAAAACCCCACATAAACAGCCCCACAGGAATCTCTGAGGGTCTGACACCCAAAGAGCCCAAAGGGATCAACCCTACAGAAGCAGCCCCACAGGAACCGGCCCCACAGGAACCTCTGAGGGCTCTAACGCCCCAAAGGAGCCCGCAGGAACCAGCCCCACATAAAGCGACCCCATATAAACCATTCCTGCAGGAGCCCACACAGGAACCAGCCCCACACAAATCCTCCCTGGAGCAGCCCGCAGGAACCGATCCCACAGAAAAAAGCCCCCCACAGAAATCCCCCCTGAAGGAAGCCACACAAACAGCCCCACACAAACAGCCCCACGCGAAGCCTCCCGCAGCCACTCAACACCCGCCGCCCCTCAGGGAGCCCTCTGACCCTTCAGAGCTGCGGCAGGGCGCGGGCAGCGCCGCCCGCCCGTGCCCGACCTTTAGCCCGCTGCGTCTTCATTGATGGCGGCCTGGTAGGCGCCGATGGTAGTTGCTGTGAGGTCAAAGAGCCTCATCCGGCTCCCCGCTGCCGCCGCGCCCGCCATCGCCCTCAGACACGTCCCCGGAAGCGCCCGCGCCGCGCGGGCTGCCGGGAGCCGCCGTCTCCATGGAAACCGCCAATAGGAACGCGAGGAGGTGATTACGTCATGCAAAGCGACGGGCGGTGATGGCTGTGGGCGGGGTTAGAGGGGATCAGCCAATGAGCGATGCTCTTGCTCTGACGTCATCAGGGCGCGGCGGTGACGCCATCGGGGCGCGCGGGGCGCACGCGGAGCGCGGCGGGCATGGCGGAGTCTCCGGGCGCTCGGGCTGGCGCCGTGGCTGGCGGAGCAGGCGCGGCAGGTGGGGCTGCTCCGGCCCACGCCCGTGCAGGCCGCCTGCATCCCGGCCATTCTGCAGGGTGAGCGCCGCGCTGCGGCACTGCCGCGCCCGTCCCATCCCGGGAACGGCCCCTCGCGATCCCCGTCCCATCCCCGGGAATTCCTCTCGCGGGCCCCGTCCCATCCCCGGGAATTCCTCTCGCGGGCCCCGCCCCATCCCCGGAATTCCTCTCGCGGGCCCCGTCCCATCCCCGGGAATTCCCTCTGCGGGCCCCTGTCCCATCCCCGGGAATTCCTCTCAAGTGATCCCCGCCCCATCCCTGGAATTCCTCTCGCGGCCCCGGTCCATCCCAAAGGGGAACGGCCCCTGACTTTCCCTCGTCCCATCCCCGGGAATTCCTCTGGCGGGCCCCGTCCCATCCCGGGAACTGCCCCTGACTTTCCCCGCCCCATCCCCGGGCTCGCCTTTCACGTTGCCGGTTCCGTTCCCGGGACGATCCCTCGTGGTCCCCATCCCTCCCTCGGGCACGGCCGCTTTCCCCTCCCGTTACCTCTTTGCCGTTCCCCATTGCCTCCCCATTCCCAATCCCATCTCCATTCCCACTCCCCCATTTCCCATCTCCCACCCCATTCCCCATCCCCATTACCATCCCTATTTCCATTCCCACTTCCCTGCTCCCCATTCCCATTCCCCATTTCACTTCCCAATACCCCATTCCCACTCCCAATTCCCAATCCCCATCCCTCGCTCTCCTTTCCGTTCGCCTCTCTTCCGCTCCCCTTTCCCTGCTCCCCTCCTGTTCTCCATCCCCATTTCCACTCCCTCATTCTCATCCCCATTTCCCATTCCCCAATCCCACTCTCATCCCCCACTCCCATTCCTCATTTCCCATTTTCCCAATCCCATCCCGCTTCCCCATTCCTGCTCCCCTCGTCTTGTTTCCCAATCCCATTTCCCATCTCCCACTCCCCATTCCCATTCCCATTCCCCATCCATGCCCATTCCTCATTCCCATCCCCATCTCTGTTCCCTGCTCCCCAATTCCTCATTCCCAATCCCATTCCTGTTTCCCATCCCCATTTCCATTCCCCATTCCCTTTCCCTGTCCCGCTCCCCATCCCTTATTTCCATTCCCAATCCCGCTCCATTTGCATCTCATCTCCCATCCCAGCAATGCCATTCCCAACCCCATTCCCCAATTCCCCATCCCCATCCCCAATTCCCCATCCCCACTCCCCATCCCACCCCCATTCCCATCCCCACTCCCCCATCCCCATTCCCCCATTCCCCCACCTCCCCATCCCCACATTCCCCATCCCCACTCCCATCCCCATTCATTCTGGCATTCATTCCCCCATTCCCCCACCCCCCAATTCCCGTTTCCCAATTCCCCATCCCCGTTCCCATCCCCATTTCCCATTCCCATTCCCCTTCCATTCCCATCCCCATTTCCCATCCCCAATTCCCAATTCCCCCATCCCCAGTTCCCCATTCCCATTTCCCAGTCCCCATTCCCCATCCCCATTCCCATTCCCAATTCCCCATCCCCCATTCCTCCAATTCCCCATCCCCCATTCCCCGTCCATGCCATTTCCCATTCCCCCTTCCCTATTTCTCAGTTTCCCATTCCCCAGTCCCATCCATTCCCATTCCATTCCATCCCCATTCCATTCCCATTCCCCATTCCCATTCCCATTCCCATTCCCATCCATTCCATTCCATCCCCAATTCCCCATTCCTCCCCATTCCCCATTCCATCCCATTTCCCCCATCCCCATTCCATCCCCATTCCATCCCCATTCCCATTCCCATTCCCATTCCATCCTTTCCCATTCCCCATCCCCATTCCCCATTCCATTCCCCATTCCATTCCATCCCATTCCCCATTCCATTCCCATTCCCCATCCCCATCCATATCCATTCCCATTCCCCATTCCCCCTTCCCCAACCCCATTCCCTATTTCTCAATTTCCCATCCCCCATTCCCATTTCCCATTTCCATCCCCCATCCCCATTCCCATTCCCATCCCCATCCCATTCCATTTCCCATCCCATTCCCCATCCCCATTCCCCATTCCCATTCCATTCCATTCCCCATCCCCATTCCATTCCCCATTCCCCATTCCCCATTCCCAATTCCCATTCCCCCATTCCCCATTCCCCATTCCCCATTCCCATTCCCATCCCCAATTCCCATTCCACATCCCCAATTCCCCATTCCCACATCCCCTGTTCACATTACATGCATTCCCATCCCAATTCCCCATTCCATCCCTATTCCATTCCCATTCCCAGTTCTGCATCCCATTCCCCATTCCCATCCCCAATTCCCCAATTCCCAATTCCCCGGTCCTTCCCAATTCCCCCTCCCCCATTCCCCATTCCCAATTCCTCCAGTTCATCCCCCATTCCCCCTTCCCATTCCCCCACCCCCATCCCCATTCCTCATTCCCCATCCCCATTCTCATTCCCATTCCCCATTCCCCATTCCCCCATCTCATATCCCCCATCCCCATTCCCCATTCCCATCCCATTCCCCATTCCCCATTCCCACATCGCTAATCCCCATCCCCAATTCCCCATTTCATCCCCATTCATTCCATCCCCATTCATTCCCTCAATTCCCATCTATCCTATCCGCAGTTTCCCATTCCCCATTCCCTTCCCTTTACGTCCCCATCTGATTTTCCCATTCCCCAATTCAGTCCCATCCCCAATTCCACATTCCCCATTCCCCATCCCAGATTCCCCAATTCCGTTCCCCATTCCCCAATTCAATTCCCCATTCATCCCCATTCTATCCCCATCCCCAGTCCCAATTCCCAGTCCATCCCCATTTCATTCCCATTCCCATCCCCACATCCCTATCCGCATTTCCCATTCCCATTCCCCTTTCCCAACCCCATTCCCTATTTCTCAATTTCCCATCCCCATTCATCCCCATTCCCAAATCCCCATCCCAATTCCCATTCCCATTCCCAAATCCCATCCCAATTCCCCATTCCCATCCCCAATTCCCCATCCCAATTCCCACCCCATCCCCATTCCCCATTCCCAATTCCCCATTCCCAGTTTCCCCATCCCCACCCCATCCCCATTTCCGCCCGTTCGGGCTGAGCTCTCGCTGCACGAGCGACTGCCACGGATGCTCGCGCAGTGCAGCGGTAAGACCTTGGCGTTCGTGCTGCCCGGCTGCAGCACCATGCTCTCGGGGACGCCCGGCATCTTCTGCCACCGTGCTCACCCCACCCGTACGCCGGGCAGCGGCAGCTTTACGGTTGTGAAATCACTTTCCACTGATCCAGCTCTGGGCTGGCAGCAGCTGCAGTTTGTTGTGGAAGCTTTGTGGTTGTTGTGAAAATTTTCTGGTTATTTATTGAAAAGTACTTTCTGGTTGTTGTTGAAAGGTACACCGCCAGTTGTTGTTGAATGGTTTGCAGTTATTTGTTGAATGTCGTAGTTATTTGTTTAAGTTTGCAGCTATTTATTGAAATGTTTGCAGTTGATCTGTTGAAAAATTTGCAGTTATTTATTGGAAGTGTTTGCAGTTGTTGTTAGAAAAATTTGCAGTTTTTTATTGGAAGATGTTTGCAGTTATTTACTGAATCTTTGTAGTTATTTATTTAAAAGTTTGCAGCTACGTTGGGAAATGTTTGCGGTTTATTTGAAAAGGTACCAGTTTGTGAAAAGTTTGCAGTTATTTGTTGAGAAGTTTGCAGTTATTTGGCGAAAAATTTGTGGTTATTTGTTGAAGATTTTTCAGTTTTGTTGGAAATAGTTGTGTGAGCTGTCCCTGTCCACAGAGGGCTGGCGTCATGAATCGGCTGAGCAGTTCAGTGCTGGGCAAGCCCTGGGCCTGAAGGACTGCGTGGTGGTCGTCTGGGTGAGGTCCCAAAACCCCCAAAATCCCAGAATCCCAAATCCCAAAGACCCAGCCTGGGGGTGCTGGAGGTGTGGGAGCTCTGTGGTGGTGGGAGGTCTGGGTGAGTCCCAAAACCCCCAAAATCCCAAAAACCCCAAAAATCCCAAATCGAAAGCCATCCGGTGCTGGAGGTGTGGGTGAGATCCCAAATCCCAAAAATCCCAAAACCCAGCCTGGGGGTGCTGGAGGTGCGGGTGAGTCCCAAAAATCCCAAAGTCCCAAAATCCCAAAACCCAGCCTGGGGTGTGGGTGGTGTGGGTGAGTCCCAAAAAATCCCAAAGTCCCAAAATCCCAAAATCCCAGCCTGGGGGTGCTGGAGGTGTGGGAGCTCTGTGGTGGTGGGAGGTCTGGGTGAGTCCCAAAATCCCAAAATCCCAGAATCCCAAAATCCCAGCCTGGGTGTGCTGAAAGTATGGGAGGTGTGGGTGGAGTCCCAAAATCCCAAAATCCCAAAATCTCAGCCTGGGGGTGCTGCAGGTGTGGGAGCTTTGTGGTAGGTGGAGAGTCTGGGTGAGTCCCAAAATCCCAAAATCCCAGCCTGGGGGGTGCTGGAGGTATGAGAGGTCTGGGTGAGTCCCAAAACCCCAAAATCCCAAAAATCCCAAAACCCAGCCTGGGGGTGCTGGAGGTGTGTGAGCTCTGTGGTGGTGGGAGGTCTGGAGTGAGTCCCAAAATCCCAAAAATCCCAAAAATCCCAAAATCCCAAAATCCCAAAATCCCAGCCTGGGGGTGCTGGAGGTGTGGGAGCTGTGTGGGTGAGTCCCAAAATCCCAAAATCCCAAAATCCCAGCCTGTGCTGCAGGTGTGGGAGCTTTGTGGTGGTGGGGTCTGGGTGAGTCCCAAAACCCCCAAAATCCCAAAAATCCCAGCCTGGGGGTGCTGGAGGTATGAGAGGTCTGGGTGAGTCCCAAAACCCCAAAAATCCCAAAATCCCAAAAGCCAGCCTGGGGGTGCTGGAGGTGTGGGAGCTCTGTGGTGGTGGGAGGTCTGGGTGAGTCCCAAAAATCCCAAAATCCCAAAAATCCCAAAATCCCAAAATCCCAGCCTGGGGGTGCTGGAGGTGTGGGAGGTGTGGAGTGAGTCCCAAAAATCCCAAAGTCCCAAAAATCCCAGCCTGGGGGTGTGGGTGGTGTGGAGTGAGTCCCAAAAATCCCAGAATCCCATCCTGGGGGTGCTGGAGGTGTGGGAGCTCTGTGCTGGTGGGAGGTCTGGGTGAGTCCCAAAATCCCAAAATCCCAGAATCCCAAAATCCCAGCCTGGGGGTGCTGGAGGTGTGGGAGCTGTGTGGTGGTGGGAGGTCTGGAGTGAGTCCCAAAATCCCAAAACCCAGCCTGGGGGTGCTGGAGGTGTGGGGAGCTCTGTGGTGGTGGGAGGTCTGGGTGAGTCCCAAAAATCCCAAAATCCCAAAAATCCCAAATCCCAGCCTGGGGGGTGCTGGAGGTGTGGGAGCTCTGTGAGTGATGGGAGGTGTCGGTGAGTCCCAAAATCCCAAAAATCCCAAAATCCCAAAATCCCAGCCTGGGGGGTGCTGCAGGTGTGGGAGCTCTGTGGTGGTGGGGGGATCTGGGTGAGTCCCAAAAATCCCCAAATCCTAAAATCCCAAAATCCCAGCCTGGGGGTGCTGCAGGTGTGGGAGCTTTGGGGTTGGATCATTCCCTGGGGGTCCAGTGCCCCAGCAGTTTTAAGGGGATCTCATCTCCATCCCAATTCCCTGAACATTTCCTTGATCTCCATCCCAAATTTCCTGGACTTTTTCTTTAAATCCATCCCAAATCTCTGAGCCCTTTCCCTGATCCCCATCCCTTCCCTGGCTGCTCTCCCTGCTCCTGATCCCAACATTCCCAGTCCAGTTCAAGAATTCCCCCATTCCCAGTTTGGATTCCTGCCGTTCCCAGTTTGGATCCATTCCCAGTTTGGGATTGCCCCATTCCAGTTTGGATTGCCCATTCCCAGTTTGGATTGCCCGTTCCCAGTTTGGATTCTCCATTCCCAGCCCGTTCCCAGTTTGGAATTGCCCGTTCCCAGTTTGGAATTGCCCCGTTCCCAGTTTGGATTCCCGTTCCCAGTTGGGACCGCCCCGTTCCCAGTTTGGATTCCGTTCCCAGTTTGGATTCCCACGTTCCCAGTTAGGGATTCCATTCCCCAGTTCCCAGGGCTCCCCAGTTGCGATTCGGATTCCCGTTCCCAGTTCAGGGACTTCGCCCGTTCCCAGTTCAGATAGCCCCGTTCCAGTTCGGTTCCCGTTCCCAGTTGGGGATACCCCGTTCCAGTTCCGGATTGCCCGTTCCCAGATTCGGGATTGCCCTGTTCCCAGTTCGGATAGCCCGTTCCCAGTTAGGGGATCCCCCCGTTCCCAGTTAGGGATCCCCGTTCCCAGTTAGGATCCCCGTTCCCAGTCGATTGCCCGTTCCCAGTCCGATTACCCGTTCCCAGTTCCGGATTGCCCGTTCCCAGTCCGATGTCCCGTTCCCAGTTGGGACCGCCCGTTCCCAGTTTGGGATCCCCTGCGTTCCCAGTTGGGATTGCCCCGTTCCCAGTTGGGGATTGCCCCGTTCCCAGTTGGATTGCCCGTTCCCAGTTGGGACCGCCCCGTTCCCAGTCCGATCCCCGTTCCCAGTTTGGTTGCCCCGTTCCAGTTAGGACCGCCCGTTCCCAGTCCGATTCCCCGTTCCCAGTCCGATTGCCCGTTCCCAGTTCCGGGACTCCCCCCGTTCTAGTTGGATTCCCCAATCCCAGTCGGATCCCCCATTCCCAGTTGGATCCCCGTTCCCAGTCCGATGCCGTTCCCAGTTGGATTCCGTTCCCAGTCCGATTCCCCGTTCCCAGTCCGATGCCCGTTCCCAGTCCGTGCCCCGTTCCCAGTCCGATCCCCGTTCCCAGTCCGATCCCCGTTCCCAGTCCGATTGCCCGTTCCCCAGATCCGATTGCCCGTTCCCAGTCCGTTGCCCCGTTCCCAGTCCGATTGCCCGTTCCCCAGTCCGATTGCCGTTCCCAGTCCGATTCCGTTCCCCAGTCCGATTCCCGTTCCCAGTTAGGGATCCCCTGTTCCCCAGTCCGATTCCCGTTCCCCAGTCCGATTCCCGTTCCCAGTCCAGGATCCCCCGTTCCAGTTGGATTCCCGTTCCCCAGTCCGATTCCCGTTCCCAGTCCGATGCCCCGTTCCCAGTCCGATCCCCGTTCCCAGTCCGGATCCCCGTTCAGTTGGATTCCCGTTCCCAGTCCGATTCCGTTCCCAGTCCGATTCCCCGTTCCCCGGTCCGATCCCCGTTCCCCAGATCCGATCCCCCGTTCCCAGTTGGATTCCCCGTTCCCAGTTGATTCCCCGTTCCCAGTTAGGATCCCCCGTTCCCAGTCCGATCCCCCGTTCCCAGTTGGATCCCCATTCCCAGTCCGATGCCCCGTTCCCAGTTAGGATTCCCCGTTCCCGGTCCGATTCCCCGTTCCCCGATCCGATCCCCGTTCCCAGTTAGGATCCCCCCGTTCCCAGTTGGATTCCCGTTCCCAGATCCGATTCCCGTTCCCAGTCCGGATCCCCGTTCCCAGTTGGATCCCCATTCCCCAGTCCGATCCCGTTCCCCAGTTGGGATTCCCCGTTCCCCAGTCCGATCCCCGTTCCGGTCCGGATCCCCGTTCCCAGTTGGATTCCCGTTCCCCAGTCCGATTCCCGTTCCCAGTCCGATTCCCCGTTCCCAGTCCGATTCCCGTTCCCAGTCCGATCCCCTGTTCCCAGTCCGATCCCCGTTCCCAGTTGGATTCCCGTTCCCAGTTCGGATTCCCCGTTCCCCGGTTACGGGATCCCCGTTCCCCGAGTCCGATCCCCCGTTCCCAGTTGGATCCCCATTCCCAGTCCCGATGCCCGTTCCCGGTTCGGGATTCCCGTTCCCAGTTGGATTCCCGTTCCCAGTCCGGTCCCCCAGTTCCCAGTCCGATGCCCCGTTCCCAGTCCGATGCCCCGTTCCCAGTTAGGGATTCCCCGTTCCCCGATTGGATTCCCCGTTCCCGAGTCCGATCCCCGTTCCCAGTTAGGATCCCCCGTTCCCAGTTGGATTCCCGTTCCCAGTCCGGATCCCCGTTCCCAGTTCGATTCCCGTTCCCAGTCCGATGCCCCGTTCCCGGTTAGGGATCCCGTTCCCGGTCCGATACCCCCGTTCCCAGTCCGATTCCCCGTTCCCAGTCCGGATCCCCGTTCCAGTCCGATCCCCGTTCCCGATCCGATTCCGTTCCCAGTCCGATTCCCCGTTCCCAGTCCGGATCCCCGTTCCCAGTCCGTCCCCGTTCCAGTCCGATTCCCGTTCCCAGTCCGATTCCCCGTTCCCAGTCCGGATCCCCGTTCCAGTCCGATCACCCGTTCCCCGATCCGATTCCCGTTCCCCAGTCCGATGCCCGTTCCCGGTCCGATTCCAGTTCCCAGTTAGGATCCCCTATGTTCCCAGTTGGATTCCCGTTCCCAGTCCGATCCCCGTTCCATTCCGGATCCCCGTTCCCGGTTGGATTCCCCGTTCCCGTTGGATTCCACGTTCCCAGTTCAGGATCCCCCGTTCCCCGATCCGATCCCCGTTCCCAGTCCGATCCCTGTTCCCAGTCCGATCCCCGTTCCCAGTTGGATTCCCACGTTCCCGGTTGGATTCCCCGTTCCCAGTTCGGATCCCCGTTCCCAGTCCGATCCCCGTTCCCAGTTGGATCCCCATTCCCAGTCCGATGCCCCGTTCCCGGTTCGATTCCACGTTCCCCAGTCCGATCCCCATTCCCAGTTGGATTCCCGTTCCCAGTCCGATCCCCGTTCCCGGTTTCGATTCCCGTTCCCAGTCCGATACCGTTCCCGGTCCGATGCCCCGTTCCAGTCCGATGCCCCGTTCCCAGTTGGATCCCCGTTCCCCAGTCCGGTCCGTTCCGTCTCCCGCTGTCTCGGCGCTGTGGCGCTATCCACCCGGCCGCACGTGGTGTCCGCCCTGCCCACGCCGCCCTCCGCCGCTCCAGCACCTTCAGCTCTGCCAGCTGCAGCTCCTGGTGGCGCTCCGGGGTCTGCTCTGTCCGGGGCATCCCGGGGATCCTGGGGGTCTGTTCTATCCCTGGGGGCATTCCCGGGGAATCCTGGGGGTTTCCTCATTCCCTGGGGGATTCCTGGGGATCCTGGGGTCTTCCATTCCGGATCCTGGGGTCTGCATTCCGGGGCATTCCAAATTCCGGGGTCCTGGTTCTCCCCATTTCCGTGGGTCTGGGGGTTCGTTTCCATTCCGTTCCCGGGTTTCCATTCCGTTCGGATTCCCATGGTCTGTTCCATTCCTGGGGTGGATTCGTTCCGATTCCATTCCGTTGGGGTGCGTTCCTGGGGTTCCATTCCTTGGGTGGGTTCCATTCTCTGTGTTCGTTTTCCATTCCGGTGTGTGCATTCCGGTATCCATTCCGGTGTCCGCATTCCCGTGTCCATTCCGGTGTCGCGTTCCGGTGCCATTCCCGGTGCGCGTTCCCGGTGTGCGTTCCCGGTGTGCATTCCCAGGGTGCTTTCCGGTGTGCGTTCCGCTTCCATTCCGGTGTGCGTTCCGTGGTGTCCATTCCGGTGTGCCGTTCCCGTGCTTCCATTCCCGGTGTGTCCCCATTCCGTGTGCATTCCGGTTGGTTCGTTCCATTCCCGGTGTGCATTCCCGGTGTCCGTTCCTGGGGTTCCCTCATTCCCAGTGTGTGCATTCCCAGTGCCCCAGCTGGGTTTCCCCTCATTCCCAGTGTGCATTCCCAGTGCCCCAGCTGGTTCCCCCTCATTCCCAGTGTGCATTCCCAGTAGCCCAGCTGGCTCCCCTCATTCCCAGTGTGCATTCCCAGTGCTCCCAGCTGGTTCCCCTCATTCCCAGTGTGCATTCCCAGTGCCCCAGCTGGTTCCCCTCATTCCCAGTGTGCATTCCCAGTGCTTAGCTGGGTTCCCTCATTCCCGGTGTGCACTCCCGAGTGCCCCAGCTGGTTCCCCTCATTCCCAGTGTGCATTCCCAGTATCCCAGCTGGCTCCCCTCATTCCCAGTGTGCATTCCCAGTACCCCAGCTGGCTCCCTCCATCCCAGTGTGCATTCCCAGTGCCCCCAGCTGGTTTTCCCTCATTCCCAGTGTGCATTCCCAGTGCCCCAGCTGTTCCCCTCATTCCCAGTGTGCATTCCCAGTGCCAGCTGGTTTTCCTCATTCCCAGTGTGCATTCCCAGTGCCCCAGCTGGCTCCCCTCATTCCCAGTGTGCATT
>JAPFBE010001093.1:0-13418 GCA_034336665.1 Luscinia megarhynchos | reverse complement strand
CACCCGCGGGTGATCCGGCCCGTTGCTGCACACCTAGAGGAATTTCCAGACACTTCTGCACGCCCACCCACGGGTGGGCTGGGCCGCTACTGCGACACGCAGAGGTAACACCAGACCCTTCTGCACGCTCACCCACGGGGGGGCCGGCCATTGCTGCACATTCAGAGGCACCCGCCATGAGACACTTCTGCACGCCCTATCCACGGGTCGCGCCCGGCCGTTGCTGCACACCCAGGGGCAACCCCAGACACTTCTGCACGCCCACCCACGGGTGCGCCGACCATTGCTGCACACAAAGAGGCACCCGCGAGACACTTGTGCAGCCCCCTCACGCGGATGGGCGGCCCGTTGCTGCACACCCAGAGCCACTCGCAAACACTTTTTCACGCCCACCCACGGGAGAGTCGAGCGGTTCTTGACACACCCAGGGGCAACTACAGACACTTCTGCCCGCGACCACCCACGGGTGGGGCGGCCGTTACGCACACCCAATGGCAATTACAGACACTTCTGCACGCCCACCCATCGGGTGGAGTCGGCCGTTCGGCACACCCAATGGCAATTACAGACACTTCTGCACGCCCAACCACGGGTGGAGCGGCCATTCGCGGCACACGCAGAGGGCAACTACATAGATACTTCTGCCGCGGTCACCCACGGGTGGGATGGCCGTTGCTGCACACCCAAGGGCTACACCAGACGATGCACGCCCACCCACGGGTGGGCCTGCTGTGCTGCACAACCAGTGGCACCCGCGAACACTTCTGCACGCCCACCCACGGGTGGCCGGCAGTTGCGGCACAACCAGGGGCAATTACAGACACTTCTGAACGCCACCCACGGGTGGGCCGGCCGATACTGCACAACCAGAGGCACCCGCAGGTACTTCTGCACGCCCACCCACGGGTGGGCCGACGCTTCTGCACACCCAGGGGCATTCCCAGACACTTCTGCACGCCCACCCACGGGTGGGCCATACGTAACTGCACACCCAGGGCAACCGCAGGGCTTTTCTGCACGCCCACCCGCGGGTAGGCGGCCGTGGCGGCACACCCAGAGGCAATCGCGGGCCCTTCTGCACGCCCACTATCGGGTAGGCCGGCCGTGGCGGCTCACCCAGAGGCAACCCGCGGAGGCCTTCTGCACGCCCAACCACGGGTGGGCCGGCGTGTGACACACACAGAGACAACCGCGAAACCCTTCTGCAGCCCACCCACGGGTAGGCCGACGCGGCGGCACACCCAGAGGCAACCGCGGAGGCCCTTCTGCAGCCCACCCACGGGTGGGCCAATTGTATGACGTACACCCAGAGGTACACGCAGGCCCTTCTGCACGCCCACCCACGAATGGGCCGGCCGTGGCGGCACACCCAGTGGCAACCGCAGGCCTTTGTGCACGGCCACCCATGGGTAGGCCGGCCGTGGCGGCACACCCAGAGACAAGTGCAAACCCTTCTACACACCAACCAACTAATGGGGCGGCCGTGGCTGTACACCCAGAGCCACACGCAAACAGTTCTGCACGCCCACCCACGGGTGGGCCGGCCGTGGCGGCACACCCAGAAGCAAACGCAGGCTTTCCAGCACGCCCACCCACGGGTGGGCCGGCCGTGGCAACACACCCAGAGCCACACGCAAACAGTTCTGCACGCCCACCCACGGGTGGGCCGGCCGTGGCGGCACACCCAGAGGCACACGCAAACAGTTTTGCACGCCCACCCACGTGTAATCTGGTCATTGCGTCAACCCAGAAGAAGCTGAAGGCTGTTCTGCACGCCCACCCACGGGTGGGCTGGACGTGGCGGCACACCCAGAGGCAACCGCAGGCCCTTCTGCACTCCCACCTACGGGTAGACCAGCCGTGGCTGCACACCCAGAGGCAAGCGCCGGGCCTTCTGCACACCCACCAACGGGTGGACCGGCCGTGGCGGCACACCCAGAGCCATACGCAAAGAGTTCTGCACGCCCACCCACGAGTGGGCCGACCGTGGCGGCACACCCAGAGGCACACGCAAACAGTTCTGCAATCCCACCCACGGGTGGGCCGGCCGTTGTGTAAACCCAGAGGCAATCGCAGGCCCTTCTGCACGCCCACCCACGGGTGGGCCGGCCGTGGCGGCACACACAGAGGCACACGCAAACAGTTCTGCACGCCCACCCACTGTTGGCCGGCCGTGGCGGCACAACCAGAGGCAACTGCAGGCCCTTCTGCACGCCCACCCACGGGTAGGCCGGCCGTGGCTGCACACCCAGAGGCAACCGCAGGGCCTTCTGCACGCCCACCCACTGATGGCCTGGCCGTGGCAACACACCCAGAGGCAACCGCAGGCCCTTCTGCACGCCCACCCACGGGTAGGCCGGCCGTGGCGGCACACCCAGAGCCACACGCAAACAGTTCTGCTCCCCCACCCACTGGTCTGCCGGCTGTGGCGGCTCACCCAGAGGCAAACGCAAACAGTTCTGCACGCCCACCCACGGGTAGGCCGGCCGTGGCGGCACACCCAGAGGCAATCGCAGGCCCTTCTGCACGCCCACCCACGGGTGGGCCGGCCGTGGCGGTGCACCCAGAGACACACGCAAACAGTTCTGCACGCCCACCCACGGGTGGGCCGGCCGTGGCGGCACACACAGGGACAACCGCAAACCCTTCTGCACGCCCCACGCCCGCGGGTAGGCCGGCCGTTCGCGTACACCCAGAGGGCAACCGCGAGGCCTTCTGCACGGCCAACCACGGGTGGGCCGGCCGTGGCGGCACACCCAGAGGCAACCGCAGGCCCTTCTGCACGCCCACCCACGGGTAGGCCAGCCGTGGCGGCTCACCCAGAGGCAACCGCAGGCCCTTCTGCACGCCCACCCACAGGTAGTCCGGCTGTGGCTGCACACCCAGAGGCAACCGCAGGCCCTTCTGCACGCCCACCCACGGGTGGGTCGGCCGTGGTGGCACACCCAGAGGCAACAGCAGGTCCTTCTGCACGCCCACCCACGGGTGGGCCTGCCGTGGCGGCACACGAGAGCCACTCGCAGGCCCTTCTGCAGGGACCACCCACGGGTGTGCCGGCCGTGGCGGCACACCCAGAGGCAACCGCAGGCCCTTCTGCACGCCCACCCACGGGTGGGTCGGCCGTGGTGGCACACCCAGAGGCAACAGCAGGTCCTTCTGCACGCCCACCCACGGGTGGGCCTGCCGTGGCGGCACAGGAGAGCCACTCGCAGGCCCTTCTGCAGGACCACCCACGGGTGTGCCGGCCGTGGCGGCACACCCAGAGGCAACCGAAGGTTCTTCTGCACGCCCACCCACGGGTAGGCCGGCCGTGGTGGCACACCCAGAGGAAACCGCAGGCCCTTCTGCACGCCCACCCACCGGTGCGCCGGCCATTGCGGCACACCCAGGGGCAACTACAGACACTTCTGCACGCCGATCCCACGGGTGGGCCGGCCATTGCGGCTCACCCAAAATCAACCCCAGACACTTTTGCATGCCCACCCACGGGTGGGCCGGCCGTTCCTGCACACCCAGTGGCAACCCAAGACACTTCTGTACGCCCATCCACGGGTGGCCCAGCCATTGCGGCACACGCAGAAGCAACCCCAGACACTTCTGCACGCCCATCCACGGGTGGGCCGGCCGTTCCTGCACACCCACTGGCAACCCAAGACACTTCTGTACGACCATCCACGGGTGGGCCAGCCATTGCGGCACACGCAGAAGCAACCCCAGACACTTCTGCACGCCCACCCACGGGTGATCCGGCCGTTGCTGCACACCTAGAGGAATTTCCAGACACTTCTGCACGCCCACCCACGGGTGGGCCGGCCGTTGCGGCACACGCAGGGGTAACACCAGACCCTTCTGCACGCTCACCCACGGGGGGGCCGGCCATTGCTGCACATTCAGAGGCACCCGCAGACACTTCTGCACGCCCATCCACGGGTGCGCCGGCCGTTGCTGCACACCCAGGGGCAACCCCAGACACTTCTGCACGCCCACCCACGGGTGCGCCGACCATTGCTGCACACAAAGAGGCACCCGCAGACACTTGTGCACGCCCCCTCACGGATGGGCCGGCCGTTGCTGCACACCCAGAGCCACTCGCAAACACTTTTTCACGCCCACCCACGGGAGGGCCGGCGGTTGCGGCACACCCAGGGGCAACTACAGACACTTCTGCACGACCACCCACGGGTGGGACGGCCGTTGCCGCACACCCAATGGCAATTACAGACACTTCTGCACGCCCACCCACGGGTGGGCCGGCCGTTGCGGCACACCCAATGGCAATTACAGACACTTCTGCACGCCCAACCACGGGTGGAACGGCCATTGCGGCACACGCAGGGGCAACTACAGATACTTCTGCACGGTCACCCACGGGTGGGATGGCCGTTGCTGCACACCCAAGGGCTACACCAGACATTTCTGCACGCCCACCCACGGGTGGGCCTGCTATTGCTGCACAACCAGTGGCACCCGCAGACACTTCTGCACGCCCACCCACGGGTGGCCGGCAGTTGCGGCACAACCAGGGGCAATTACAGACACTTCTGAACGCCCACCCACGGGTGGGCCGGCCATTACTGCACAACCAGAGGCACCCGCAGACACTTCTGCACGCCCACCCACGGGTGGGCCGGCCTTTGCTGCACACCCAGGGGCATTCCCAGACACTTCTGCACGCCCACCCACGGGTGGGCCGGCCGTTGCTGCACACCCAGAGGCACTCGCAGACACTTCTGCACGCCCACCCACGGGTGGGCCGGCCGTTGCTCCACACCCAGAGGCACCCGCAGACACTTCTGCACGCCCACCCACGGGTGGGCCGGTCGTTGCGGCACACCCAATGGCAATTACAGACACTTGTGCACGCCCACCCACGGGTGGGACGGCCATTGCGGCACACCCAGGGGCAATTACAGATACTTCTGCACGCTCACCCACGGGTGGGCCGGCCGTTGCGGCACACCCAGCGGCAACTACAGAGACTTCAGCACGGCCACCCACGGGTGGGACGGCCGTTGCGGCACACCCAGGGGCTTCACCAGACATTTCTGCACCCCCACCCACGGGTGCGCCGGCCGTTGCGGCACACCCAGGGGCAATTACAGACACTTCTGCACGCCCACCCACGGGTGCGCCAACCATATCGGCACACCCAGAGGCACCCGCAGACACTTCTGCACGCCCATCCACGGGTGCGCAGGCCGTTTCTGCACACCCACAGGCAAGACCAGACACTTCTGCACGCCCACCCACGGGTGATCCGGCCGTTGCGGCACACCCAGAAGCAACCCCAGACACTTCTGCACGCCCACCCACGGGTGGGCTGGCCGTTGCTGCACACCCAGATGCTCCCGCAAACACTTCTGCACGCCCACGCACGGGTGGGTCGGCCGTTGCGGCACACCTAGAGGCAACTACAGACACTTCTGCACGCCCACCCACTGGTGGGGCGGCCATTGATGAACACCCAGAGGCAACCGAAAACACTTCTACACGCCCTCCCACGGGTGGGCCGGCCGTTGCTGCACACCCAGAGGCACACGCAAACACTTCTGCACGCCCACCCACGGGTGGGCCGGCCGTTGCGGCACACCCAGAGGCACACGCAGACACTTCTGCACGCCCACCCACTGGTGCGCCGGCAGTTGCGGCACATTCAATGGCAATTACAGACACTTCTGCACGCCCACCCACGGGTGGGACGGCCATTGAGGCACACCCGGGGCAACTACAGATACTTCTGCACGGCCACCCACGGGTGGGCCGGCCGTTGCGGCACACCCATGGGCTACACCAGACATTTCTGCACGCCCACCCACGGGTGAGCCTGCTATTGCTGCACACCCAGAGGCACCCGCAGACACTTTTGCACGCCCACCCACGGGTGGCCGGCAGTTGCGGCACAACCAGGGGGAAATACAGACACTTCTGCACGCCCACCCACTGGTGGGCCGTCCGTGCTGCACACCCAGAGGCACCCGCAGACACTTCTGCACGCCCAACCACGGGTGGGCCGGCCGTTTGCTGCACACCCAGGGACGCACACAGACACTTTCTGCACGCCCACCCACGGGTGGGCCGGCCGTTACTCCACACCCAGAGGCACCCGCAGAACACTTCTGCACGCCCAACCACGGGTGGGCTGGCCATTGCGGCACACTCAGGAGCAAACCCAGACTCTTCTGCACGCCCACCCACGGGTCGCCGGCAGTTGCGGCACAACCAGGGGCAACTACAGACACTTCTGCACCCCCACCCACGGGGGGGCCGGCCGTTGCGGCACACTCAGGGGCAATTACAGACACTTCTGCACGCCCACCCACGGGTGCGCCGGCCATTGCGGCACACCCAGAGGCACCCGCAGACACTTCTGCACGCCCACCCACGGGTGGGCCGGCCATTGCTGCACACCCAGAGGAACCCCCAGACACTTCTGCACGCCCATCCACGGGTGCGCCGGCCGTTGCTGCACACCCACAGGCAACACCAGACTTTTCTGCACGCCAACCCACGGGTGGGCCGGCCGGTTCTGCACACCCAGAGGAATTTCAGACACTTCTGCACGCCCGCCCACGGGTGGGCCGGCCATTGCTGCACACCCAGAGGCACGCGCAGACACTTCTGCACGCCCATCCACGGGTGGGCCGGCCGTTGCTGCACACCCACAGGACACCGGACACTTCTGCACGCCCACCCACCTGTGATCCAGCCGTTGCTGCACACCCAGAGGAATTTCCAGACACTTCTGCACGGTCACTCACGTGTGGGCCGGCCATAGCTGCACACCCAGAGGCACGCGCAGACACTTCTGGACGCCCATCCACGGGTGGGCCGGCCATTGCGGCACACGCAGAAGCAAACCCAGACACTTCTGCACGCCCATCCACGGGTGGGCCGGCCGTTGCTGCACACCCACAGGCAACACCAGACACTTCTGCTCGCCAATCCACCGGTGATCCGGCCGTTGCTGCACACCCAGAGGAAATTCCAGACACTTCTGCACGCCCACTTACGGGTGCGCCGGCCATTGCTGCACACCCAGAGGCACCCGCAGACACTTGTGCACGCCCTCCCACGGGTGGTCCGGCCGTTGGGCACACTCAGTGGAAAACCCAGACATTTCTGCACGCCAACCCTCGGGTGGGCCGGCCGTTGCGGCACACCCAGAGGCAACCACAGACACTTCTGCACGCCGACAAACGGGTGGGCCGGCCGTTGCTGAACACCCAGAGGCACTCGCAAACACTTTTCCACGCTTACCCACGGGTGGGTCGGCCGTTGCGGCACACCCAGGGGCAACTACAGACACTTCTGCACGCCCCACCTGACGGGTGGGCCGGCTGTTGCACACCCAGAGGCACCCGCGAGACACTTCTGCCGCTCCCACCCACGGGTAGCGGTCGTTTGCTCCACACCCTAGTGGCACCCGCGAGACTGCTTGTGCACGCCCACCCACGGGTGAACCAGCCGCTCGCGGCAAACACAGGGCCAAGCACAGACACTTCTGCACGCCCACCCACGGGTGGGCCGGCCGTTGCTGCACACCCAGGGGCAATCCCAGACACTTCTGCACGCCAACCCACGGGTGGGCCGGCCGTTGCTGCACACCCAGGGGCAACTCCAGACACTTCTGCACGCCCAGCAACGGGTGGGCCGGCCATTGCAGCACACACAGAGGCACCCGCAGACACTTCTGCACGCCCTCCAACGGGTGGGCCGGCCATTGCTACACACCCAGGGGCAACCCCAGACACTTCTGCACGCCCTCCCACGGGTGGGCCGGCCGTTGCTGCACACCAAGAGGCACACGCAGACACTTCTGCACGCCCAACCACGGGTGGGCCGGCCGTTGCGGCACACCCAAGTGCAACCTCAGACACTTCTGCATCGCCCACCCACGGGTGGCCCTGCCGTGGCGGCTCACGGGAGCCACTCACAGGCCCTTCTGCACGACCACCCACGGGTGGGCCGGCCGTGGCAGCACACACAGGGGCAACTACAGACACTTCTGCACGCCCACCCACGGGTTGGCCGGCCGTTGCGGCTCACGCAAAAGCAACCCCAGACACTTTTGCATGCCCACCCACGGGTGGGCCGGCCGTTCCTGCACAGCCAGAGGCAAACCAAGACACTTCTGCACGCCCATCCACGGGTGGGCCAGCCATTGCGGCACACGCAGAAGCAACCCCCGACACTTCTGCACGCCCATCCACGGGTGGGCCGGCCGTTGCTGCACACCCACAGGCAACAATAGACACTTCTGCACGCCCACCCACGGGTGATCCGGCCGTTGCTGCACACCTAGAGGAATTTCCAGACACTTCTGCACGCCTACCCACGGGTATGCCGGCCAGTTGCTGCACACCCAGAGGCACCCGCAGACACTTCTGCACGGCCACCCACGGGTGGGCCGGCTGTTGCCGCACACGCAGGGGCAACACCAAACACTTCTGCACGCCCACCCACGGGGGGCCGGCCATTGCTGCACATTCAGAGGCACCCGCAGACACTTCTGCACGCCCATCCACGGGTGCGCCGGCCGTTGCTGCACACCCACAGGAAACAGCAGACCCTTCTGCACGCCCACCCACGGGTGATCCGGCCGTTGCTGCACACCCAGAGGAATTTGAAGACACTTCTGCACGCCCACCCACGGGTGCGCCGGCCATTCCGGCACACCCAGAGGCACCCGCAGACACTTGTGCACGCCCACCCACGGATGGGCCGCCGCTATGCACAGCGCGGGAGACAAACCCAGACACTTCTGCACGCCAACCCGCGGGTCGGCCGGCCGTTCGCGGCACACCCAGGGGCAACCGAAAACACTTCTGCACGCCCACCCACGGGTGGGCCGGCCGTTGCTGCACACCCAGAGGCACCCGCAGACACTTCTGCACGCCCACCCACGGGTGGGCGTGCCGTTGCGGCACACACAGGGCCAAGCACAGACACTTCTGCACGCCCACCCACGGGTGGGCCGGCCGTTGCTGCACACCCAGAGGCAACCCCAGACACTTCTGCACGCCAACCCACGGGTGGGCCGGCCGTTGCTGCGCACGCAGGGGCAACTCCAGACACTTCTGCACGCCCACCAACGGGTGGGCCGGCCATTGCAGCACACACAGAGGCACCCGCAGACACTTCTGCACGCCCACCCACGGGTGGGCCGGCCATTGCTACACACACAGGGGCAACCCCAGACACTTCTGCACGCCCTCCCACGGGTGGGCCGGCCGTTGCTGCACACCCAGAGGCACACGCATACACTTCTGCACGCCCAACCACGGGTGGGCCGGCCGGTGCGGCACAACCAAGTGCAACCCCAGACACTTCTGCACGCCCACCCACGGCTGGGCCGGCCGCTGCGGCTCACCCAGGGGCAACTACAGACTCTTCTGCACGCCCACCCACGAGTGCGCCGGCCATTGCGGCACTCCCAGAGGCATCCGCAGACACTTCTGCACGCCCACCCACGGGAGGGCCGGCGGTTGCGGCACACCCAGGGGCAACTACAGACACTTCTGCACGCCCACTCACGGGTTGGCCGGCCGTTGCTGCTCACCCAAAAGGAACACCAGACACTTCTGCACGCCCACCCACGGGTGGTCCGGCCATTGCTACACACCCAGGGGCAACCCCAGACACTTCTGCACGCCCTCCCACGGGTGGGCAGGCCGTTGCTGCACACCCAGAGGCACACGCATACACTTCTGCACGCCCAACCACGGGTGGGCTGGCCGGTGCGGCACAACCAAGTGCAACCCCAGACACTTCTGCACGCCCACCCACGGGTGGGCCGGCCGTTGCGGCTCACCCAGGGGCAACTACAGACTCTTCTGCACGCCCACCCACGGGTGGGCACGCCGTGCGAGCACACCCAGAGGCATCCGCAGACTCTTCTGCACGCCCACCCATGGGAGGGCCGGCGGTTGCGGCACACCCAGGGGCAACTACAGACACTTCTGCACGCCCACTCACGGGTTGGCCGGCCTTTGCTGCTCATTGAAAAGCAACCACAGACACTTCTGCACGCCCACCCACGGGTGGGCCGGCCATACCTGCACACCCAGAGACAACCCCAGACACTTCTGCACGCCCATCCACAGATGGGCCAGCCATTGTGGCACACGCTGAAGCAAACCCAGACACTTCTTCACGCCCATCCACGGGTGGGCCGGCCGTTGCTGCACACCCACAGGCAACACCAGACACTTCTGCACGCCCACCCACGGGTGATCCGGCCGTTGCTGCACACCCAGAGTAATTTCCAGACACTCCTGCACGCCTACTCACAGGTGGGCCGGCCGTTGCGGCACACGCAGGGGCAACACCAGACACTTCTGCACGCCCACCCACGGGTGGGCCGGCCATTGCTGCACATTCAGAGGCACCCGCAGACACTTCTGCACGCCCACCCACGGGTGGGCCGGCCATTGCTGCACACCCAGAGGCACCCGCAGACACTTGTGCACGCCCACCCACGGGTGGGCCGGTTGTTGCGGCTCACCCAAATGCAACCCCAGACACTTCTGCACGTCCAACCACGGGTGGGCCGGCCGTTGCAGCACACCCAGAGGCAACCCCAGACACTTCTGTACGCCCATCCACGGGTGGGCCGGCCATTCCGGCACACGCAGGGGCAATTACAGACACTTCTGCAAGCCCACCAACGGGTGGGCCGGCCGTTGAGGCTCACCCAAAAGCAACCCCAGGCACTTCTGCACGGCCACCCACGGGTGGGCCGGCCATTGCGGCACACCCAGGGGAAACTACGGACACTTCTGCACGCCCAGCCACGGGTGCGCCGGCCATTGCGGGACACCCAGAGGCACCCGCAGTCACTTCTGCACGCCCACCCACGGGTGGACCGGCCATTGCTGCACACCCAGGGGCTACACCAGACACTTCCGCACGCCCACCCACGGGTGGGCCGGCCGTTGCTGCACACCCAGAGGCACACGCAGACACTTCTGCACGCCCACCCACGGGTGGGCCGGCCATTGCTGCACACCCAGAAGCACATGCAGACACTTCTGCACGCCCATCCCCCGGGTGTGCCGGCCGTTGCTGCACACCCAGAGGCACACGCAGACACTTCTGCACGCCCACCCACGGGTGGGCTGGCCATTGCAGCTCACCTACAGGCAACACCAGATACTTCTGCACGCCCACCCACGGGTGATCCTGCCGTTGCTGCACACCCAGGGGCAACTACAGACACTTCTGCACGCCCACCCACGGGTGCGCCGGCCATTCCGGCACACCCAGAGGCACCCGCAGACACTTGTGCACGCCCACCCACGGATGGGCCGGCCGTTGCGGCACACGCAGGGGCAAACCCAGACACTTCTGCACGCCAACCCACGGGTCGGCCGGCCTTTGCGGCACACCCAGGAGCAACTACAGACACTTCTGCACGCCCACCCATGGGTGGGCCGGCCGTTGCTGCACACCCAGAAGCACCCGCAGACACTTCTGCACGCCCACCCACGGGTGGGCCGGCCGTTGCTGCACACCCAGAGGCAACCCCAGACACTTCTGCACGCCAACCCACGGGTGGGCCGGCCGTTGCTGCACACGCAGGGGCAACTCCAGACACTTCTGCACGCCCACCAACGGGTGGGCCGGCCGTTGCAGCACACACAGAGGCACCCGCAGACACTTCTGCACGCCCACCCACGGGTGGGCCGGCCATTGCTACACACACAGGGGCAACCCCAGACACTTCTGCACGCCCTCCCACGGGTGGGCCGGCCGTTGCTGCACACCCAGAGGCACACGCGCCACTTCTGCACGCCCAACCACGGGTGGGCCGGCCGATCGCGGCACAACCAAGTGCAACCCCAGACACTTCTGCACGCCCACCCACGGCTGGGCCGCGGCCTGCGAAGCTCACCCAGGGGCAACTACAGACTCTTCTGCAGCCCACCCACGAGTGCGCCCGGCCATTGCGGCACTCCCAGAGGCATCCGCAGACACTTCTGCACGCCCACCCATGGGAGGGCCGGCGGTTGCGGCACACCCAGGGGCAACTACAGACACTTCTGCACGCCCACTCACGGGTTGGCCGGCCGTTGCTGCTCACCCAAAAGCAACCCCAGACACTTCTGCACGCCCACCCACGGGTGGGCCGGCCATTGCTACACACCCAGGGGCAACCCCAGACACTTCTGCACGCCCTCCCACGGGTGGGCAGGCCGTTGCTGCACACCCAGAGGCACACGCATACACTTCTGCACGCCCAACCACGGGTGGGCTGGCCGGTGCGGCACAACCAAGTGCAACCCCAGACACTTCTGCACGCCCACCCACGGGTGGGCCGGCCGTTGCGGCTCACCCAGGGGCAACTACAGACTCTTCTGCACGCCCACCCACGGGAGGGCCGGCGGTTGCGGCACACCCAGGGGCAACTACAGACACTTCTGCACGCCCACTCACGGGTTGGCCGGCCTTTGCTGCTCATTGAAAAGCAACCACAGACACTTCTGCACGCCCACCCACGGGTGGGCCGGCCATACCTGCACACCCAGAGACAACCCCAGACACTTCTGCACGCCCATCCACAGATGGGCCAGCCATTCGTGGCACTGCGCTGGAAGCAAACCCAGACACTTCTGCACTGCATCCACGCGGGTGGGCCGTACGTTACTGCACACCCACAGGCAACACCAGACACTTCTGCACGCCCACCCACGGGTGATCCGGCCGTTGCTGCACACCCAGAGTAATTTCCAGACACTCCTGCACGCCTACTCACAGGTGGGCCGGCCGTTGCGGCACACGCAGGGGCAACACCAGACACTTCTGCACGCCCACCCACGGGTGGGCCGGCCATTGCTGCACATTCAGAGGCACCCGCAGACACTTCTGCACGCCCACCCACGGGTGGGCCGGCCATTGCTGCACACCCAGAGGCTCCCGCAGACACTTGTGCACGCCCACCCACGGGTGGGCCGGTTGTTGCGGCTCACCCAAATGCAACCCCAGACACTTCTGCACGTCCAACCACGGGTGGGCCGGTCGTTGCAGCACACCCAGAGGCAACCCCAGACACTTCTGTACGCCCATCCACGGGTGGGCCGGCCATTCCGGCACTGCGCAGGGGGCAATTACAGAACACTTCTGCAAGCCCACCGCGGGTGGGCCGGCCGTTGAGGCTCACCCAAAAGCAACCCCAGGCACTTCTGCACGGCCACCCACGGGTGGGCCGGCCATTCGCGAAGCACACCCAGGGGGCTTCACAGGACACTTCTGCACGCCCAGCCACGGGTGCGCCGGCCATTGCGGGACACCCAGAGGCACCCGCAGTCACTTCTGCACGCCCACCCACGGGTGGACCGGCCATTGCTGCACACCCAGGGGCTACACCAGACACTTCCGCACGCCCACCCACGGGCGCGCCGGCCATTGCGGCACATCCA
>JAPFBE010001092.1:0-13469 GCA_034336665.1 Luscinia megarhynchos | reverse complement strand
AACTCCCTAATTCCCAAACTCTGGGGCTCAAGTATTTGTTGTGTCCAACCCCCAATCCCCACTTGGGGTCAAAGCTCATCCCAAACCCCATGTCCAGCCTCAAACTTTTAGGATCAAAATCCCTCCTCCATCCCCCAAACTATGGCTCAGGCCACGTGGCCCAAACTCCCTCGGCCAAGTCCACTCCACCCCTGGGGACAAAGCAGGGACATTTAGTTGATTTCCCGTTGATTTGGGGTTGATTTCGGGTTGATTTGGGATTTATTTGGGGTGGGTGCAGGTCCAGGTGCAATGTCTGCAGACACCCTGGTACAATGCTGAGTGAGAAAAACCCAAAAACCCCTGAGGAACCCCCAAAACACCCTGGGGAACAATAAAAGGATTTTCGGTAATGGAAAAATGAGATTTTGGGGCAAAAGGAAGGATTTGGGATCGAAAATGAGATTTTGGGATGGAAAGGAGATTTGGGGAGGAAAGAGGGCTCTGTGATTGGAGGATCATATCAGGACTTCAGGAAGTAGACGGGTTTGAAAATAAGATTATAGGTGGAAAAGAAAATTTTGCAGGAAAAGGATTTTGGGTGACAGCAAAGGATTTGGAGTGGAAAAGGAATTCAGATGCCAAAACACCTGGGGGTGAAAGGAGAATTTGAGCTGGAAAAGAGAGAACTAGTCTCGAAAAGACATTTGGGGTGCACAAAGAAGGATTTTAAGGTTGTAAAACACAGGATTTGAGATTAAAAAGATTTGGGATAAAGATGAGTTTGGTCTCGAGCTGAACCTACCCGTGAGTGGGGCAGCTGGGGAGGTTTGGGGCAGGGCCCGCAACTACTCTAAAGCAGCCTTCAGATTTTTGGCATCTAAATACTCTGGAGCACCTTGGAATATTTGGGAACAGCTTGAGGATTCTGTAAGTGGCCTGGGAGGACGGAGGGCGTATCCATGGACGGGGCGCTTCTAGCCGATTCCTAAAGGCCCCAAAGCGATCAGTGCTCAGAGCAGCCTTTTGGGGCATTGGAGGGGCGGCCTTTTGAGGCACTTCCGAACTCCTGGGGTGTTCCAGGCCCATTTTTTCGGGCCTGGGGTGTTTCAGGTAGTTTGGGTCACTTTTACATGAGACATGCCATTTTGGATGCCTTTACCAGCTATATGCAGTCTCGGGGACTAAAGCTGTTTGGGAGTTGGGGTGTCAGCCCACCAAAGCCTTCAAATGCACTCCAGACCCCCACCCTCAGACTCCCCCCAAACGCCCCCAGTCCATTTCTCCTCGGGGACTCACTTCACACCCCTCACTTCCCCTCAGAGCCCCCCCAGTTTTCCCCCATGTCCCCCCTACTCCACCTCAGATACCCCAATTCCCCCCCAAAGCTTTCTCACACCCCTCAGTTCCCTCAGAGACCCCCCAAAGCACCTCATTTCCCCCGGCCCCACCTCGGACCCCTCAATTCCCCACAGAGCCCCCGCACATCCATTCCAGACCCCACCTCAGACCCCTCAATTTCCCTCAGACCCCACTAAATCCCCCATTTTCCCCAAAGCCTCCCCCAAATACCACCTCAGACTCCCTCAATTCCCCTCAGATTCCCCCCAAATCCCCCCCATTTCCCCGGCCCTACCTCAGGTTCCTACACAGCCGATCTCCCGTCACGCTCTGTCCGCCACGCCATGGGCCCCTCCCAGCCAATAGCGGCGCTTCTCCCCGAGCCAACCAATCAGCGCGCGGCTCCCCTCAGCAACACCCGCCTCCCGCGCTCGCGGGTTCCTGGGGAGGTCCCAGGGTTGGTTTGGGGTTCCTGGGGGGTCCCAGCCCCACCCTGACCGGGCTCTGGGGGGTTTTGGGGGGAGGGGGATCCCCCCTCAGTTTGGGGGGGTCTCCCACCGTGCCCTCTCTCCAAAAAAGTCTCGAGGGTCCCTGGAAGTGGCTCCCTGTTCCATCGGCCCGTGCCCCCCTGATCCAGGACGGGCCCCAGTGAGTCTGGGGGCTTCGGGGGGCTGGGGGGGGTTTGGGGGGTCTGAGGGGTTTTTGGGGGAGTCTGGGGGATCTGGGGGGCTCTGCAGAAACCCTAAAATCCCCCCAAAACCCCTCTGAAATCCCCTAAATCCCACCAAAATCCTCCCCAAATCTCCCCCCCAAATCTCCCTAAATTCTCCCCAAAACCCCCCAAAGATCTCCCAAAATTCCTCAAAATCCCCTGAAAATCTCAAAATCTCCCTAAATTGTTCCCAAAACCCCCAAAAATCCCTCCAACTCCCCCAAAATCCCCTTGAAATCCCCCCAAAGTCCCCCTGAAATTCCCCCTAAATCTTCCCAAAATCTCCCCAAAATCACCAAAATCCACCCAAGAATTCCCTGAAATCCCCCCAAAATCTCCCCAAAATCCTCCGCAATCCCCCTGAAATCTCCAAAACATCCCCAAATCCACCAAAATCTCCCCCAAAATCCCCCCAGGACACCCCAAAACCACAAATTCTCCCCCAAACCTCCTCAAAATCCCCCAAAATTGTCCTAAAACGCCCTCAAAATCCCCCTCACACCCCAAAATCCACCCCAGACACCCCAAATCCCCCCAAAACTCTCCAAAAATCCCCCTTGGACATGCCAAAATCCACAAATTCTCCCTAAAACCCCGTCAAAATCCCCAAAAATTTTCCTAACCCCCCAAATCCCCCAAAATCCCCTCAAAATCCCCCCAAATCCCTCAAAATTGCCCCTAATCTCCCCAAAATCCCCTCCAGACACCCCAAATCCCCTTGGGACACACCAAAATTCTCCCCAAAACCCCCTCAAAATCTCCCCAAATTTTCCAAAATCCCCCCCCAAAATCCAACCAAAATCCCCCAAAATTCCCTGAAATCCCCCCAAATCCCCCAAGATCTCCTGAAAACCCCAATATTCTCCTAAAATTCCCCAAATCGCCCCAAAATCCCCCCCAAAATCCCCCTAAACCCCCAGCCCCCCTGAGCACATCTCTCCGGGGGGCTGCAGCCCCTGGCCCGCGCCGTGTCCAGCAGAGCCCCCAGACCCAATTGGGAGCCGGGGGTCCCAGCAGAGCCCCGGCCATGGCCAGGGCCACCAGCCCACACCTGGGGGTGGGGGGATTTTGGGGGGTTTGGGGGTTTTGGGAGGATTTGGGGCAGATTTGGGGGATTTCAGGGAATTCCTGGGGGCATTTGGAGGATTTTTGGGGTTTTGGGGCCATTTTGGGGCATTTTTAGGAGATTTCAGGGGATTTTGGGAGGATTTGGGGAGATTTTGGGGGTTTTGGGGCAATTTTTGGAAGATTTTGGGGTGACTTTGAGTAACTTCGGAGGAATTTTAGGAGATTTCTAAGGAATTTTAGGAGGATTTGGGGTGCTTTTTGGGTTTTCAGTGGGTTTTGGGGTGGTTTAGGAGATTTTGGAGGATGTTTGGGGGAAATTTGGGAGATTTCTATGGTTTGGGGGGGTTTTGGGGGCATTTTAGGAGATTTCAGGGGATTTTGGAGAAATTTGGGGGATTTCAGGGGATTTGTGGAGAGATTTTGGGGGATTTTTGGACATGTTGGGGAGATTTTTGAGGGTTGGGAGATTTTTTGAAGATTTGGGGATTTTCAGTGGTTTTGGGGGGAATTTCGGAGATTTTGAATGATTTTGCAAGGATTTGGGAGATTTTTTTAGAATTTTACGAGATTTCAGGGGGATTTTGGGAGAATTTGGGGATATTTGGGGGGTTTTCGGGCACCTTTGGGGACTTTTGGGGGGATTTTTGGGGGATTTTGGGGGATTTTAGGAGATTTTAAGGGAATTTTAGGAGGATATGGGGAGATTTTGGGATTTTCAGTTTGGTTTTGGGGGTGGTTTGGGGGATTTTGGAGGGGTTTGGGGGACATATGGGGGATTTCAGGTGTTGGGGGGGTTTGAGGGAAATTGTAGCAGATTTCAAGGGACTTTGGATGGATTTGGGGGATTTCAGGGGATTTATGCAGCGATTTTGGGGGATTTTGGGAGATTTTGGGGAGATTGGGAGATTTTTTGGGAATTTGGGGATTTTCAGGTAATTTGGGTGGATTTTGGGGAGTTTTGAGAGATTTTGGGAGGATTTGGGGGATTTTTGGGGAATTTTAGGAGATTTCAGGGGACTTTGGGAGTATTTTATGGGATTTTTGGGGAATTTTAGGAGATTTCAGGGGGATTTTGGGAGGATTTGTGGGGATTTTTGTGGGGTTTGGGGGATTATGGGGGAATTTTGGGGAGAATTTTGGGGGGGATTCTGAGATTTCAGGGAATTCCTGGGTGGATTTGGGGGATGTTGGGGGTTTTAGGGGGATTTTGGGGAATTTGGAGGTGTCGCTGCCCGAGGTGTCTCCTTAGCCCCGGGATCCCCTCAGGAGGACATGCAGTGGTTCAAATCCTGGTTTTCCCCCAGGCGCCGATGAGAGATTGCAGCAGACGGTTTCAGAGGCTCCAAGGATTGTTGATTGTTCCTTGTCTCAGGAACTCTCTGCCCGGCTCACAGCGTCTGTCCAGCCGGGCACCCAGGATGGAATCTGCCTGCTGAGGGCAGGGCTGATCTTCTACAGTCTGCATTCCGTGCTGGATGTTTGTAACAACTTTCCAATGCAATCCAACTGTGTTAAACTGCCCAGCCGTGTCCCCATCCAACCTGACAGTGCCAGCATGTCACCCAGCACGGATGGCACGGAGAAGGAGGAGGAAGAGGTATCCACACCCCAAATTCTCCATCTTGGCCACGTGTCCCTTATCACAAACATCCCCAAAAGTCTATTTATCTACGTTCTAACAGTCTCATTTACACTTTACTGATTTTGGTGGCTTGTTTCCATTCCCTCTGTGTTGGTAATTTTCCCCAGGGGTTTGAATTCAGCGCCTGAGACACCTGGGTCTCAGGGCTCTTTGAGACCCCTCGCCAGGGGGGTTTTGAGACCCCCAGGGAGGCCAGGGGAACACCCTGGGCTCCCACAGGAGAGATTTCAGGGGATTTTGGGGGGATTTGGGCGGATTTGGGAAATTTCAGGGAATTTGTGGAGGGATTTTGGGGGATTTTGGGAGATTTGGGAGGATTGTGGGGATTTCAGGGGATTTTGGGGGATTTGTAGGAGATTTCAGGGGGATTAGGGAGGATTTGGGGGGATTTTGGGAGGATTTGGGAAGGATTTCAGAGAGATTATGGGGTTTTCAGAGGATTTTGAGGGACTTTTGGGTGGATTTGGGGAGATTTTGAGAGATTTTTGGGGTATTTGGGGGGATTTTGGGGAGATTTCAGGGAATTCTTGGGAGGATTTTGGTGATTTTGGAGAGATTTGGGGGGAATTTTGGGGGATTTCAAGGGGGATTTGGGAGGCATTTCAAGGTGGGATTTTGGAGGGGTTGGAGGGATTTTGGGGGTTTTGGGGGCAATTTAGGGGAGATTTTGGGGTTTTCAGGGGATTTTGAGGGATTTTGGGAGATCTTTGGGGGTTTTGGGGGAATTTGGGGAGATTTGGGGAGATTTGGGAGGATTTTGGGGGGATTTAGGGGATTTCAGGGGGTTTTGGGGGATTTTAGGGTTTCTCCAGAGCCCCCCCAGATCCCCCCAGACCCCCCAAACACCCCTCCAGAACCCCCCAAACCGCCTCCCCAGCCCCCCCCGAAGCCCCCAGACTCACTGGGGCCCGTCCTGGATCAGGGGGGGCACGGGCCGGTGGAACAGGAGCCACTTCCAGGGACCCTCGAGACTTTTTGGGGAGGGGGCACCGTGGGAGACCCTCCCAAACTGAGGGGGGATCCCCCTCCCCCCAAAACCCCCCAGAGCCCGGTCAGGGTGGGGCTGGGACCCCCCAGGAACCCCAAACCAACCCTGGGACCTCCCCAGGAACCCGCGCGCGCGGGAGGCGGGTGTTGCTGAGGGGAGCCGCGCGCTGATTGGTTGGCTCGGGGAGAGGCGCGCCGCTATTGGCTGGGAGGGGCCCGCGCGCGTGGCGGACAGAGCGTGACGGGAGATCGGCTGTGTAGGAACCTGAGGTAGGGCCGGGGGGAAATGGGGGGATTTGGGGGGAATGTGAGGGGAATTGAGGAGTCTGAGGTGCTTTTGGGGAGGCTTTGGGGGAGAAATGGGGGGATTTAGGGGGGTCTGAGGGGAATTGAGGGGTCTGAGGTGGGTCTGGAATGGATGTGGGGGCTCTGTGGGGAATTGAGGGGTCCGAGGTGGGGCCGGGGGAAATGAGGTGCTTTGGGTGTCACTGAGGGGAACTGAGGGGTCTGGGGAAGCTTTGGGGGGAATTGGGGTATCTGAGGTGGAGCCAGGGGGACATGGGGGAAGTTGGGGGGGTCTGAGAGGAAGTGAGGGGTGTGAAGTGGGCCCCGAATGGATTTGGGGCGATCTGGGGCGGTCTGAGGGGAATTGAGGGGTCTGAGGTGCGTTTGGGGAGGCTTTGGCAAAACACCCCAAAACACCCCAAATCTCAGAGCAATGCCCCAAAATCCCAGAGACACGCCTCAAAACTGCCCCTGAGTACCCCAAAACACCCCAAAATCCCAGAGCAACGCCATGAAGATCTCCTTCACCAAAAAGTGACCCAAACCCACCTGAAACCCCACCAAACCCGAAAAAAGTGGGCCTGGAATACCCCAAAATTCTAGAGAAATGCATCAAAATTGTCCCTCAATACCCCAAAACTGCCCCGAAACACCCCAATCCCTTTAGGCTGCCCCAAAATCAACTAGAAACACCCCAAAATCCCATAGAGACACTCTAAAATCCCTCTGAACCACCCCAAAATGCCTCAAAGCTGCCCCCAAATATTCTGAAATTGCTCAAAACCGCCCAAACCACCAAAAATCCCAGAAAACTGCCCCGGAAATGGTCCTGACCCTGCCCCAAACCTCTCACCTGCTGCCAGTCCCCCAGTTAAGTTCAGCTCAGACAAAATCCTCTTCTTTATCCCAAATATTTTTTTTCATCTTAAATTCTCCTTTTTCAACCCCAAAATCCGTCTTTGTACACTCTAAATGTCCTTTTCAGACCCTAAATTCTCTTTTTCCCAGTTTTAATTCTCCTTTTCACACCCCAAATCTTTTGAGCATCCCAAACCTCCTTCTCCCATCTTAAAATCTCCTTTTCCCACCCCAAATCCCCTTTTTGCACCACAAATCCTTTCCTGTCCACTCAAAATCCCCTTTTCCCACCCAAAATCTTCTTTTTCCTTCCCAAATCCCCTTTTCCTACCGAAATCCTGACCTTAGATCCTCAATCCCCAATCTAAACCCTTTTTTCCTCCCCCGAATCTCCTTTTCCATCCTAAAATTTCATTTTTATATCCCAATTTCTTCCTATTTTACCCGAAAATCTCCTTTTCCCACCGCAAATTCACTTTTAGTGTTCCCCAGGGGTTTTTGGGGTTTTTCCCACCCCGAGAATTGTACCCAGGGTGTCTCTGCAGACATTGCATCTGAACCTGCCCCCACCCCAAATCAATCCCAAATCAACCCCAAATCAATCCCAAACCAATCCCAAATTAAACCCCAAATGACCCCTGTTGTTCCCCCCAGGGTGGAGTGGTTTGGGAGGGGAGTTTGGGGTCAGGTGGGTTTAACCCCAAAGTCTGGGAATGGGGGAGGTTTGATCCTAAAGTCTGGGGGGGTTGACACCCCAGGGTTTGGGATCAGGGGGTTTGACACCGAAATTTTGGGATCAGGGGCGTTGGACACCCCAAATATTTCCAACCCCAGAGTCTGGGAATTGGGGAACTTTGACACCTCAATGTTTGGAGTCTGAGGGGGTTTGATCCTAAAATGTGGGGTCAAGGGTGTTTTACACCTCAGGATTTGGGGTTTGGCGGAGTTGGTCCCAAAGTTTGGGATTTGGGGGGGTTTGACACCAAATTATGGGGATTTGGGGGTTTAACCTCAGAGTTTGGGAATTGAGGGGTGTTGGCGATCCTAAAATTTGAGATATGGGGGTATTGACACCCCAGGGTTTGGGTTTTGGGAGTTTTGACTCCAGAATTTCGGAATCAGGGGGGTTTAACACCAAATTTTGGGATCGGAGGGGTTGGACATCCCAAATATTTCAAACCCCAATGTTTAGGGATTGGGGGTTTTGATCCCAAATTTGGGGTTTGGGGGTGTTTGACCCGCAGGATTTGGGGGGTTTTAACCCCCCCCCCAGGTTTGGGGTAGAGGTTGAGATCAGAATGATTCCCTGAAAACAGTGGCAGAATCTGGAATGGGAACAGGATCGGGATTGGGAATGAAATAGGGATTGGGATTGGGATTGGGGACAGGATTGGGATCAGGTTTGGGATTGGGAATGAAATAGGCATTGGGAGTGAGAACGGGATCAGGATTGGGAAAGGGATCGAGATGGCAAATGAAATCGGGATCAGAAAGAGGGATGAGATTGGGAATGGGAACGGGAACAGGTTAGGGATTGGGAATAGGAATGAGGAATCAGAAACGGGAATGAGAACAGGATTGGAAATGGGATAAGGATTGGGATCGGGAATTTGGAACAGGATCGGAAATGGGAATGTGAACGGGATTGGAACTGGGAAAGGCAATGGGATCAGGATTGGGAATGGAAACGGGATCAGGAATGGGAACAGGCTTGGGAATGGGAATGAAAGAGGGATTGGGAATGTGAAAGGGATTGGAATTGGGAAAGGGATCGAGATTGGGAATGAGATCGGAATCAGATATGGGAAGGAGATTGGGAATGGCAACAGGAACAGGATTGGGAATGGAAATGAAATAGGGATTGGGCATGAGATAGGGATAGGGAACAGGAATGGGATTAGGATTGGAATGGGAATAGGAATGAGATTGGGATTAGGAACAGGAGTGGGAACAGCATCCGGAAGGGGAACAGGAAGAAGATTGACAATAAAAACGGGAATGAGATAGGGATTGGGAATAGGATTGGGGACAGGATCGGGAGGCTAAAGCTGTGACATAAATGGGTGCCTTGGCCGGGAAATCTCAAATTGGAGAACCAAAACTAGGATGGACAGGAACAACTTTTCCTGGCTAGGAACTGAAATTCCAGAGCCTGGCAGTGGGAGCCATGCAGGACCATGCAGACTGGGATCATGGGGGCTGGGATCACATGGACTGGGATGCTCCAGACTGGGACTGCACAGTCTGGGACCAGATGGATCAGGGCCATGCAGAGTGGGATTGTACAAACTGGGATCCCATGGACTGGGATTGTACAAACTGGGACCATATGGACCGGGATGGCTGCTCCACAACGATGTGAACTGAGACGGTCCCTCCCCTCCCAGGGTCTCTCCCAGTCCTGCCCAGTCTTGGTGGGGGGCGCAGCCAAAACTCCCCACAGTGAACAAGGAGGTCCCAGAGCGCTCCCTGGTGTCGGTCTCTGTCCTGGTCCCAGTCTCAGGCTCAGTTTGGAGCAGTCCTGGAGCGCTCCTGGTGCTGATTCTGGTCCCGGTCTGAATCTCGATCCCAGAGCGGTTCTGGTCTCAGGCTCAGTCACGGTCCTATAGCGGTGCCAGTCTTGGTGCCGGTTTCGTTTTCAGTTTTGGTCTCAGTCTCGGAGCGGTTCCGGTCCCAGTGCTGGTACTGGTGCCAGTGTTGATCCCAGAGTGCTCCCAGTGCCAATCTCACTCTCAGATCCAGTCATGGAGCAGTGCCAGTCTCAGTTCTGGTGCCGGTGCCGCTCTCAGTCTCAGTCCTGGAGCTCCCCTGGTGCCCGTTCCAGTGTCGGTGCTGGTCTCAGTCTTGGTCCCACCGGAAATTCCGGGGCCAGTCTTGGTCTTGGTCCCATTCTTAGTTCCAGTTCTGGAGTGGTGCTGGTCTCATTTCTTGCGTCGATTCTGTTCCCAGTCCTGGTCTCGGTCTCCTTTCTGATGTTGGTCTCAGTATTGATGCTTCTGGTGTTGGTCTCTGTCTTGGTTCCAAAGATTTTAGCCCCATTTGGCTGATTTTATGCAAAAGTGGGATTTTAGACTGGATTTTAGGGCCATTTCGGACAATGTTAGGCCAATTTGGATGATTTTAGATCACTATTGTGTGGATTTGAGGTCCGTTTGGCTGATTTTTAGGCCAAACCTAGTGGATTTAGGCTGCATTTGAGGGGCTTTTGGGTGATTTTAGGCCAAACCAGGCCCTTTTAGGACTGCCAGGACCTTTGGCCCCGGCCCTTTCCTTTCAGAGTTTCTGCCCTTTTCTAACCCCGTCTGTCTCCAATTGGTATCTGCCCATTTATTAGCCCTGCCCATTATACTCACAGCCCCTGTCATACATTCACCTCTCCTCTTTTATTTGGACTGAGACCTTGTGTTTACCCCGCCCCATTCCCCTCTAAGCCCCACTCATCTCCTGGCGCATTCACCCCGCGCATGCTCAGAACACCCAAAAGTGCTTCACCGCCATCTTTGCTGCTGGTTTCTGGCGCGGCTGCAGCGTGTCCGAGAGCTGCGGTGGGGCTGGAGGGATCTATAGGGGAACTATAGGGGATCTGTAGGGGACTGGGGGGTGCTGAGGGTCTCTATAGGAGACTTGGGCTTGTGTGTAGGGGATTTCGGGGGTCCCTTAAGGGGGATTGGGATTTCTATAGGGGATTTGGGGGCACTGGGTTTTCCCTAAAGGCAGTCTGAGAGAATTATGGGGTCTACACCCGGAAGTTTTTTTAAAATTTTTTTTACAAACATGGGAATTTTTAGGTTTCTATTGGAAATTTTTGAAATTTTGGGGACATCAAATGGAATTTTGGAGGATCCCATAGGGAATTTTTGTGGTCTTTATAGGCAAACTTGGGTCCAAACATGGGAAGTTTGTGTTCTCTACAGGAAATTCTTGGGATCACCTTAAGGAATATTTGGGAATTCAGGGTCCGAATGTGGGAAATTCTGGGTGAGAATTTTGGGTGCCAAAATACGGCAGTGAGCAGCTGGCATGAAGCCCATGAGACCCAGGTCTCAGATTTTAGGGTGATTTCGGCTCCCTTGGGGGGTTTCAGGCCAGTTTGGGAGTGTTTAGGTCCATTTGGGTGATTTTAGGAAAAACAAGGTGGTTCTAAGGTGATTTCAGGCCCATTTTTGTGATTTTTGGCAAAAGCAGGCACTTTCAGGGTGGATTTTACAGACATTTAGGAGATTTAAAGGTGATTATAGGCAACTTAGTGTGGGTTTTCAACCACTTCTGGCATTTTGAGACACTTTGGTTAAATTTGAAACCCATTTGGCTGATTTCAGACCAAAGCTGATGGGTTTTAGGCTGGATTTTAGGTCCCTTTTGGACAATATTAGGCACATTGGGATGATTTTACACACTTTGGTGTGGATTTGAGGCCTCTCTGGCTGATTTTAGGCCAAACCTGTCGAATTGAGGCTGCATTTGGTGCCTTTTATATGTGATTTTTGGGCAAACCGCATCCTCTAATGAACCTTGTCCCTGCCCCTTTCCTCTCACAGTTCCCGCCCTTCCCTTGACCCATCCCCTCCCAGTTCAGGGTTCAGAATAGGGCAGGAGGAGGAGGGAGGGAGGAAGAGGCAGAGCGGCAGCAGAAGCAGGAGGGGACAAGGAACGATTCGAGCGCCAGCCCGGAGCTGCCTGAACTCGCAGCCCCCCGGGACCATCACCCCCCATCCCGCAGGGGCCTGGGGAGGGGGAGCTCGCCCCAAATATCCCGGCGGGGGTCCCTGGGTTTGGGGATCTTTGGGGGGATGTTTGGATCTTGCCGGGCTCCAGAGGCGCAGATGGCCCTCTGGGAGACATCACGAGGTCCTCAGAAGCTGTTTTTGGGGGTTCCAGCGAGGGGCGGGGGCATGCAGGTCCCCCCGCGGTGGGGGTTGGGCTTCCCGGGCCGGGCCCTGCGAGCTCTGCCGGGGCCACGTGGGGAGCGTGCGGGAGCAGCGGGATCGGCGGGGGGACAGCGGTTTTGGGGAGCCCCGGGAGAGGCGCGGCTTCCCTGAGCGGGAGCGCGGAGAGAGGAGAGCCCCAGAAGGGCAAACCCGGGAGCCCGACAGGGAGGGACCCCTGGCATTGCCGGGACCCCGGCGGGGGATACTGGGGCTGGAGGGGCGGCATGGCCGGGAAAGGGCTTCGGGGCTCCCAGTGCCGCCAGTGGCTGCTCCCAGCATGAACCCAGTTGCTCCCCGCGTGTGCTTCCAGTTTCCTCGGCACTCCCAGTATGAGCCCGGACACTCCCAGCCCTTCCCTGTTATGATGGAATTTGCTCCAGCACGGTCCCAGTTGCTCCTAGTTCCTCCCAAGGTCACTGAAACTGAGAGAAAAAACCCAAAACATCCAACATCAATATAAAATTTAAAGAGTCAAGGTGTTACTTTATTCACTGGGGAGGATGTTGTGGCCAGGATGTAGCACAGAAATCTTCTCATCCACCCATAACCCGTGTGTGCAGAGAGAATCATTCCATGACACTCCGTTCTTAGGAAATGTTTCAGTTCTTTTATACAGTCATAGAAATGAATTGGGTCAGTGTTCTTTGGCCGCAAGTTGCAAACACTCAATTCCTAATTTTTTGTCTCCTTTTGGATTCAGGTTTCTCCCGTTTTGATGTTAATTAGATCTTCATTCGTTGATTTTATCAGTCTTTTCTGAAGAGTTGTCTGCAGCTGTGCCAGAGGGGGAGTCTGGGTTGGATGTTCCTGGGTGGCCACTGATGTTTTGTTAATGGCTGCTGATGGCCCTTGAGCATTCCAGCTGCTGCCAGTGTGTTGATGTGTTGAGTTCAACGACCCATCTGGGAGATGGGGGTTTCCCCTGGGCGAAATCTCAGGTAGGATTTTCTTTGCCGTGCAAAGAAAATTAAAAATCTCTTAGGGCAAAGGCAACCAAACCCGCTTGAGTAAAATTATAGAAATTTTTTTAAACGGATACGTATTCCAACGCCATGTTGGTCCAGTGTGTTCCCAGTTCTCCTAGCTACCCCTACCACAGTCCCAGTCACTCCCAGTACAATCCCAGTATGAGTCCAGTATGAGTCCAGTCTCTGCCAGCAGGGCCCCAGTCACTCACGCTTGCTCCCAGTTTCCCCAGCATGGTCCCAGTTTTCCCCCCAGCAGATTCCCAATCGCTCCCACTGAGGTCCCAGTCACCACCCCTATGGTCTCATACACTCCCAGTATATCCCAGTTGCCCTGAACAATCTCACAGTCATTCCCAGGCACTCCCAGTTACCTCAGCGTAGTTCACTTGCTTCCAGTTTTATCCCTTTTGCCCTTGGAATAGTCCCAGTGCCTCTCTGCATGGTTTCTTTATTTTTTTTAGTGAAGCGGAATGCATGGAGGCAGCAGAACTGCAAAGCTGAGCAGAAAATGCCCCTTGGGGGGACACTGGGGGGTCCCGGTGGCAGCAGCCGGCAGAGGCAGCTTGGAGGAGTAGAGCCCTGTGTCCCCCAGGAGCCCAAAGTGGGGAGCCCAGAGAGGAGGGAGCGCCGCCATTGGCGGGAGCCTCAACAGCCTGGAGAGGGGCAGGGGGGACTCCTTGGACCCCCATCATCCCCAAAGG
>JAPFBE010001091.1:0-13499 GCA_034336665.1 Luscinia megarhynchos | reverse complement strand
GCGTGCAGAACTGTTTGCGTGTGCCTTTGGGTGTGCCGCCACGGCCGGCCCACCCGTGGGTGGGCGTGCATAAGGGCCTGCGGTTGCCCCTGGGTGTGCCGCCACGGCCGGCCCACCCGTGGGTGGGCGTGCAGAAGGCCCTGCGGTTGCCTCTGGGTGTGCAGCCATGGCCGGCCTACCCGTGGGTGGGCGTGCAGAAGTGCCTGCGGTTGCCTCTGGGTTTACGCAACGGCCGGCTCACCCGTGGGTGGGCGTGGAGAACTATTTGCCTGTGCCCCTGGGTGTGCCGCTACGGCCGGCCCACCCGTGGGTGGGCGTGCAGAAGGGCCTGCCGTTGCCCCTGGGTGAGCCACCACGGCCGGCCCACCTGTGGGTGGGCGTGCAGAAGGGCCTGCGGTTGCCTCTGGGTTGACGCAACGACCAGCCCACCCCTAGGGGGGCGTGCAGAACTGTTTGCGTGTGGCTCTGGGTGTGCCGCCACGGACGGCCCACCCGTGGGTGGGCGTGCAGAAGGCCCTGCGGTTGCCTCTGGGTGTGCCGCTACGGCCGGCCAACCGTGGGTGGGCGTGGAGAACTGTTTGCGTGTGCCTCTGAATGTGCCGCCACGGCCGGCCCACCCCTGGGTGGGTCGTGCAGAAGGGCCTGCGGTTGCCTCTGGTTGTGCCGCCACGGCGGGCTCACCCGTGGGTGGGCGTGCAGAAAGGCCTGCGATTACCTCTGGGTGTGCCACCGCGACCAGCCCACCCGTGGGTGTGCGTGCAGAACTGTTTGCGTGTGGCTCTGGGTGTGCCGCCACGGCCGGCCCACAAGTGGGTGGGCGTGCCGAAGGGCCTGCGATTGCCTCTGGGTGTGCAGCCACGGCCGGCCTACCCGTGGGTGGAGTGCAGAAGGGCCTGCGGTTACATCTGGGTGTGCCGCCACGGCCAGCACACCCGTGGGTGGGCGTGCAGACGGGCCTGCAGTTTCTTCTGGGTTGACGCAACGACCAGCTTACCCGTGGGTGGGGGTGAAGAACTATTTGCGTGTGCCTCTGGGTGTGCCGCCACGGCCGGCCCACCCGTGGGAGGGCGAGCAGAACTGTTTGCGTGTGGCTCTGGGTGTGCCGCCACGGCCGGCCCACCCGTGGGTGGGCGTGCAGAAGGGCCTGACGTTCCCCCTGGCTGTGCCGCCACGGTAGGCCCACCCGTGTGTGGGCGTGCAGAAGGGCCTGCGTTTGCCTCTGGGCGTGCCGCCACGGCCGGCCCACCCGTGGGTGGGTGTGCAGAAGTGTTTGCGTTTGCCTCTTAGTGTGCCGCCACGGCCGACCCACCCGTGGGTGGGCGTGCAGAAGGGTTTGCGTTTGCCTCTGAGTGTGCAGCCACGGCCGGCCCAGCCGTTGGTGGGTGTTCAGAAGGCCCTGCGGTTTCCTCTGGGTGTGCAGCAACGGGCGGCCTACCCGTGGGTGGGCGTGCAGAACTGTTTGCATGTGGCTCTTGGGGTGCAGCCACGGCTGGCTCACCCGTGGTTGGGCGTGCAGAAGGGCCTGCAGTTGCCCCTGGGTGTGCAGCCACGGCCGGCCCACCCGTGGGAGGGCGTGCAGAAGGGCCTGCGGTTGCTCCTGGGTTTACGCAACGGCCGGCCCACCTGTGGGTGGGCGTGCAGAACTGTTTTCGTGTGCCTCTGGCTGTGCCGCCACGGCCGGCCCACCCGTTGGTGGGCGTGCAGAAGGCCCTGCAGTTGCCTCTGGGTGTGCCGCCACGGCCGGACAACCGTGGGTGGGAGTGCAGAAGGGCCTGGGATTACCTCTGGGAGTGCCACCGCGACCAGCCCACCCGTGGGTGTGCGTGCAGAACTGTTTGCGTGTGGCTCTGGGTGTGCCGCCACGGCCGCCCACCCTGTTGGTGGGTGTGCAGAAGGCCCTGCGTTTGCCTCTGGGTGTGCAGCCACGGCCGGCCTACCCGTGGTTGGGCGTGCAGAAGGGCCTGCGGTTACATCTGGTTGTGCCGCCACGGCCAGCCCACCGGTGGGTGGGCGTGCAGAAGGGCCTGCAGTTTCTTCTGGGTTGACGCTACGACCAGCTTACCCGTGGGTGGGCGTGCAGAACTGTTAGCCTGTGCCTCTGGGTGTGACGCCACGGCCGGCCCACCCGTGGGTGGGCGTGCAGAACTGTTTGGGTGTGCCTCTGGGTGTGCCGCCACGGCCGGCCCACCCGTGGGTGGGCGTGCAGAAGGGCCTGAGTTTGCCCCGGGGTGTGCCGCCACGGCAGGGCCACCCGTGTGTGGGCGTGCAGAAGGGCCTGCGTTTGCCTCTGGGTGTGCCGCCACGGCCGGCCCACCCGTGGGTGGGCGTGCAGAAGGGTTTGCGTTTGCCTCTGAGTGTGCCGCCACGGCCGGCCCACCAGTGAGTGGGTGTGCAGAAGGGCCTGCGGTTGCCTCTGGGTGTGCAGCCACGGCCGGACTACCCGTGGGTGGGCATGCCAAAGGGCCTGCGATTACCTCTGGGTGTGCCGCCACGGCCAGCCCACCCGTGGGTGGGCGTGCAGAACTGTTTGCGTGCGGCTCTGGGTGTGCCGCCACAGCCGGCCAACCCGTGGGTGGGCGTGCAGTAGGGCCTGCATTTTCCCCTGGGTGTGCCGCTACGGCCGGCCCACCCGTGGGTGGGTGTTCAGAAGGGCCTGCCGTTGCCCCTGGGTGAGCCACCACGGCCGGCCCACCTGTGGGTGGGCGTGCAGAAGGGCCTGCGGTTGCCTCTGGGTTGACGCAACGACCAGCCCACCCGTAGGTGGGCGTGCAGAACTGTTTGCGTGTGGCTCTGGGTGTGCCGCCACGGACGGCCCACCCGTGGGTGGGCGTGCAGAAGGCCCTGCGGTTGCCTCTGGGTGTGCCGCCACGGCCGGCCAACCGTGGGTGGGAGTGCAGAAGGGCCTGCGATTACCTCTGGGTGTGCCACCGCGACCAGCCCACCCGTGGGTGGGCGTGCAGAACTGTTTGCGTGTGGCTCTGGGTGTGCCGCCACGGCCGGCCCACCCGTTGGTGGGTGTGCAGAAGGCCCTGCGTTTGCCTCTGGGTGTGCAGCCACGGCCGGCCTACCCGTGGGTGGGCGTGCAGAAGGGCCTGAGGTTACATCTGGTTGTGCCGCCACGGCCAGCCCACCGGTGGGTGGGCGTGCAGAAGGGCCTGCAGTTTCTTCTGGGTTGACGCTACGACCAGCTTACCCGTGGGTGGGCGTGCAGAACTGTTAGCCTGTGCCTCTGGGTGTGCCGCCACGGCCGGCCCACCCGTGGGTGGGCGTGCAGAAGGGCCTGAGTTTGCCCCGGGGTGTGCCGCCACGGTAGGGCCACCCGTGTGTGGGCGTGCAGAAGGGCCTGCGTTTGCCTCCTCGTGTGCCGCCACGGCCGGCCCACCCGTGGGTGGGCGTGCAGAAGGGTTTGCGTTTGCCTCTGAGTGTGCCGCCACGGCCGGCCCACCAGTGAGTGGGTGTGCAGAAAGGCCTGCGGTTGCCTCTGGGTGTGCAGCCACGGCCGGACTACCCGTGGGTGGGCATGCCAAAGGGCCTGCGATTACCTCTGGGTGTGCCGCCACGGCCGGCCCACCCGTGGGTGGGCGTGCAGAACTGTTTGCGTGTGACTCTGGGTGTGCAGCCACGGCCGGCCCACCCGTGGGTGGGCGTGCAGAACTGTTTGCGTGTGCCTCTGGGTGTGCAGCCACGGCCGGCCCACCCGTGGGTGGGCGTGCAGAACTGTTTGCGTGTGCCTCTGGGTGTGCCGCCACAGCCGGCCCACCCGTGGGTGGGCGTGCAGTAGGGCCTGCATTTTCCCCTGGGTGTGCCGCCACGGCCGGCCCACCCGTGGGTGGGTGTGCAGAAGGCCCTGCGGTTGCCTCTGGGTGTGCAGCCACGGCCGGCCTACCCGTGGGTGGGCGTGCAGAAGGGTTTGCGTTTTCCTCTGGGTGTGCCGCCACAGCCGTCCCACCCGTGGGTGGGCGTGCCGAAGAGCCTGCGCTTTCCTCAGGGTTGACGCAAAGACCTACCCACCCGTAGGTGGGCGTGCAGAACTGTTTGCGTGTGCCTTTGGGTGTGCCGCCACGGCCGGCCCACCCGTGGGTGGGCGTGCATAAGGGCCTGCGGTTGCCTCTGGGTGTGCCGCCACGGCCGGCCCACCCGTGGGTGGGCGTGCAGAAGGCCCTGCGGTTGCCTCTGGGTGTGCAGCCATGGCCGGCCTACCCGTGGGTGGGCGTGCAGAAGTGCCTGCGGTTGCCTCTGGGTTTACGCAACGGCCGGCTCACCCGTGGGTGGGCGTGGAGAACTATTTGCCTGTGCCCCTGGGTGTGCCGCTACGGCCGGCCCACCCGTGGGTGGGCGTGCAGAAGGGCCTGAGGTTGCCCCTGGGTGAGCCACCACGGCCGGCCCACCTGTGGGTGGGCGTGCAGAAGGGCCTGCGGTTGCCTCTGGGTTGACGCAACGACCAGCCCACCCGTAGGTGGGCGTGCAGAACTGTTTGCGTGTGCCTCTGGGTGTGGCGCCACGGTCGGCCCACCCGTGGGTGGGCGTGCAGAACTGTTTGCGTGTGGCTCTGGGTGTGCCGCCACGGCCGGCCCACCCGTTGGTGGGTGTGCAGAAGGCCCTGCGTTTGCCTCTGGGTGTGCAGCCACGGCCGGCCTACCCGTGGTTGGGCGTGCAGAAGGGCCTGCGGTTACATCTGGTTGTGCCGCCACGGCCAGCCCACCGGTGGGTGGGCGTGCAGAAGGGCCTGCAGTTTCTTCTGGGTTGACGCTACGACCAGCTTACCCGTGGGTGGGCGTGCAGAACTGTTAGCCTGTGCCTCTGGGTGTGCCGCCACGGCCGGCCCACCCGTGGGTGGGCGTGCAGAACTGTTTGGGTGTGCCTCTGGGTGTGCCGCCACGGCCGGCCCACCCGTGGGTGGGCGTGCAGAAGGGCCTGAGTTTGCCTTGGGGTGTGCCGCCACGGTAGGGCCACCCGTGTGTGGGCGTGCAGAAGGGCCTGCCTTTGCCTCTGGGTGTGCCGCCACGGCCGGCCCACCCACGGGTGGGCGTGCAGAAGGTTTTGCGTTTGCCTCTGAGGGTGCCGCCACGGCCGGCCCACCAGTGAGTGGGTGTGCAGAAGGGCCTGCGGTTGCCTCTGGGTGTGCAGCCACGGCCGGACTACCCGTGGGTGGGCATGCCAAAGGGCCTGCGATTACCTCTGGGTGTGCCGCCACGGCCAGCCCACCCGTGGGTGGGCGTGCAGAAGGGCCTGCAGTTTCTTCTGGCCTGACGCAACGACCAGCTTTCCCGTGGTTGGGCGTGCAGAACTGTTTGCGTGTGCCTCTGGGTGTGCAGCCACGGCCGGCCCACCCGTGGGTGGGCGTGCAGAACTGTTTGCGTGTGGCTCTGGGTGTGCCGCCACAGCCGGCCCACCCGTGGGTGGGCGTGCAGTAGGGCCTGCATTTTCCCCTGGGTGTGCCGCCACGGCCGGCCCACCCGTGGGTGGGTGTGCAGAAGGCCCTGCGTTTGCCCCTGGGTGTGCAGCCACGGCCGGCCTACCCGTGGGTGGGAGTGCAGAAGGGCCTGCGATTACCTCTGGGTGTGCCGCCACGGCCAGCCCACTCGTGGGTGAACGTGCAGAAGGGCCTGCAGTTTCTTCTGGGTTGACGCAATGACCAGCTTACCCGTGGGTGGGCGTGAAGAAGTGTTTGCGTGTGCCTCTGGGTGTGGCGCCATGGCCGGCCCACCCGCGGTTGGGCGTGCAGAAGGGTTTGCGTTTGCCTCTGAGTGTGCCGCCACGGACGGCCTACCCGTGGGTGGGCGTGCAGAAGGGCCTGCGGTTTCCTCTGGGTTGATGCAACGACCAACCCACCCGTAGGTGGGCGTGCAGAACTGTTTGCGTGTGCCTCTGGGTGTGCCGCCACGGCCGGCCCACCCGTGGGTGGGCGTGCAGAAGGCCCTGCGGTTGCCTAAGGGTGTGCCGCTACGGCCGGCCCACCCGTGGGTGGGCGTGCAGAACTGTTTGCGTGTGCCTCTGGGTGTGCCGCCACGGCCGGCCTACCCGTGGGTGGGCGTGCAGAAGTGCCTGCGGTTGCTCCTGGTTGTGCAGCCACGGCGGGCCCACCCGTGGGTGGGCGTGCAGAAGGGCCTGCGGTTGCCTCTGGGTATGCCGCCACGGCCGGCCCACCCGTTGGTGGTTGTTCAGAAGGGCCTGCGTTTGCCTCTGGGTGTGCAGCCACGGCCGGCCTACCGGTGGGTGGGAGTGCAGAAAGGCCTGCGGTTACCTCTGGGTGTGCCGCCACGGCCAGCTTACCCGTGGGTGGGCGTGCAGAACTGTTTGCGTGTGCCTCTGGGTGTGCCGCCACGGCCGGCCCACCCCTGGGTGGGCGTGCAGAACTGTTTGCATGTGCCTCTGGGTGTGCCGCCACGGCCGGCCTACCCCTGGGTGGGCATGCAGAACTGTTTGCGTGTGGCTCTGGGTGTGCCGCCACGGCCGGCCCACCCGTGGGTGGGCGTGCAGAAGGGCCTGAGGTTCCCCCTGGCCGTGCCGCCACGGCCGGCCCACGCGTGTGTGGGCGTGCAGAAGGGCCTGCGTTTGCCTCTGAGTGTGCCGCCACGGCCGACCCACCCGTGGGTGGGCGTGCAGAAGGGTTTGCGTTTGCCTCTGAGTGCGCCCGCCACAGCGGCCTACCGTGGGTGAGCGTGCAGAAGAGCCTCTCGCGGTTTCCTCTGGGTTGGCCTTAGCGACCAACCCACCTGTAGGTGGTGAAGAAGGGTTTGAGTTTGCCTCTGGGTGTGCATACGGCCGGCCCACCCATGGGTGGGCGTGCGAAGGGCCTGCAATTGCCTCTGGGTGTGCGCCCACGGCCGGCCCACCCGATGGGTGAAGCGTGAAGAAGGGCCTCGCGGTTGCCTCTGGGTGTGCCGCCACAACTGGCCCACCAGTGGGTGGAGAGTGCAGAAGAGCCTGCAGTTTCTTCTGGGTTGGCCTTAGCGACCGGCTTCCCGTGGCTGGCCGTGCAGAACTGTTTGCGTGTACCTTTGGGTGCGCCCGCCACTGCCGGCCTACCGTGGGTGGGGCGTGCAGAACTGTTTGCGTGTGCCTCTGTGTGTGCAGCCATGGCGGCCTACCCGTGATTGCGCATGCAGAACTGTTTGCATGTGGGTATGGGTGTGCGCCACAGCGGCTCACCTGTGAAGCGTGCAGAAAGGGCCTGCGGTTGCCCCTGGGTGTGCAGCCGGCCCGGCCCCGATGGGTAGGCGTGGAAGACCTGCGTTTGCCCCTCGCGTGTGCATAGCGGCCCGGCCAAACCCTTGGTGGGGCGTGCAGAAGGGTCTGCGGTTGCCTCTGGGTTTCACATAGCGGCCCGGCTCACCCGTGGGTGGGCGTGGAGAACTATTTGCCTGTGCCCCTGGGTGTGCGCTACTGGCCGGCCCACCCGTGGGTGGCGTGCAGAAAGAGCCTCTGCGGTTGCCTCTGGGTGTGCCGCCCACGGCCGGCCACCGATGGGTGAAGCGTGCAGAAGGGATTTCGCGTGTGCCTCTGAGTGTGCGCCCACGGCCCGGCCCGATGCGTGGGTGGGGCGTGAAGAAGGGTTTGCGTTTTTCCTCTGAGTGTGCGCCACGGCGGCCCACTAGTGGGTGAGGTGTGCAGAAGGCCCTGCGGTTGCCTCTGTGTGTGCAGCCACGGCCGGCCTACCGGTGGGTGGGCATGCAGAAGAGCCTCGCGGTTGCCTCTGGGTGTGCCGCCCGCGGCCAGCCCACCGATGGGTGGGCGTGCAGAAAACCTGCAGTTTCTTCTGGGTTGGCTAGCGACCAGCTTACCCGTGGGTGGGGCGTGGAGAACTGTTTCGTTTGCCATTGGGTCTGCCCCACGGCCCGGCCACCCGTGGGTGGGCGTGCAGAACTGTTGCGTGTGACTCTGGGTGTGCGCCACGGTCGGCCCACCGATGGTGGGCGTGCAGTAGGGCCTGCATTTTTCCCCTGAGTGTGCACTTAACGGCCGACCCACCAGTGGGTGGGTGTGCAGAAGCCCCTGACATTGCCTCTGGGGTGTCGCATACGGCCGGCCTACCCCGTGGGTGGGGAGTGCAGAAGGGCCTCGCGATTACTTCTGGGTGTGCACCACGGCCAGCCCACCCGTGGGTGAACCTGCAGAAGGGCCTGCAGTTTCTTCTGTGTTGGCCTTAGCGACCAGCTGACCCGTGGGTGGGGCGTGCAGAACTGTTTGCGTGTGCCTCTGGGTGTGCCGCCCGGCGGCGGCGCACCGTGGAATGGCGTGCAGAAGGGTTTCGCGTTTGCCTCTGAGTGTGCACGCCGCGGCGGCCCACCGATGGGTGGGGCGTGCAGAAGGTTTCGCGTTTGCCTCTGAGTGTGCGCACGGCGGCCTACCCGTGGGTGGGGCGTGCAGAAGAGCCTGCCGTTTCCTCTGGGTTGGCCTAGCGACCAACCCACCCGTGGGTAAGGCGTGCAGAACTGTTTGCGTGTGCCTCTGGGTGTGCATACGGCGAGCGCACCGATGGGTAGGGCGTGCAGAAGGGTTTGCGTTTGCCTATGAGTGTGCCGCCACGGCCGGCCCACCCGTGGGTGAAGCGTGAAGAAGAGCCTGCGTTTGCCTCTGGGTGTGCCTCCCGGCCGGCCTACCGTGGGTGAGGGGTGAAGAAGAGGCCTCGCGTTTGCCTCTGGGTGTGCGCCACGGCGGCCCACCCGTGGGTAGGCGTGCAGAAGGGCCTGTAGTTGCCTCTGGGTGTGCCGCCACGGCGGCCCACCCGTGGAGTGGCGTGCAGAAAAAGCCTGCAGTTTCTTCTGGGTTGGCGTAACGGCCGGCTTTCCCATGGCAGGGCGTGCAGAACTGTTTGCGTGTGCCTTTGTGGCGCGCCACGGCGACCTACTTCGTGGGTGGGGCGTGCAGAACTGTTGCCTGTGCCTCTGGGTGTGCCGCTTACGGCCGGCCCACCCGTTGGTGGGTGTGCAGAATACCCTCGCGGTTCCCTCTGGGTGTGCAGCCACGGCCGGCCTACCCGTGGGTGGGAGTGCAGAAAGGCCTGCGATGCGATCTGGGTGTGCCAACGGCCAGCCCACCCGTGGGTGGGCGTGGAGAAAAGAGCCTGCAGTTTCTTCTGGGTTGGCGTAGCGACCAGCTTACCCGTGGGTGGGGCGTGAAGAACTGTTTGCGTGTGCCTCTGGGTTGTGCAGCTATGGCCGGCCCTGTCGTGGGTCGCGGCGTGCAGAACTGTTTGCATGTGGCTATGGGTGTGCCGCCACAGCCAGCTCACCTGTGGGTGGGGCGTGCAGAAGAACCTCGCGGTTACCCATGGGTGAGCAGCTCACGGCCGGCCCACCCGTTAGTGGCTGGAGAAGGGCCTGCGTTTGCCCTGGGAGTGCCGCCCGCGGCGGCCCACCCATGGAGTCGCGGCGTGCAGAAGGGTCTGCGGTTGCCTCTGGGTTTACGCAGCGGCCGGCTCACCCGTGGGTGGGGCGTGGAGAACTATTTGCCTGTGCCCCTGGGTGTGCCGCTCACGGCCGGCCCACCGTGGGTGAGGGGTGCAGAAGGAGCCTGCGGTTGCCCTGGGTGAGCCGCCCACGGCCGGCCCACCTGTGGGTGAAGTGCAGAAGAGCCTGCACGCTTCTGGGTTGGCCTTAGCGACCAGCCCCACCCGTGGGTGGGCATGCAAGAACTGTTAGAGTGTGCCTCTGGGTGTGCGCCAAGGTCGGCCCACCCGTGGGTGGCGTGCAGAACTGTTGCGTGTGGCTCTGGGTGTGCAGCCACGGCCGACCCACCCGTGGGTGAGCGTGCAGAAGGCCCTGCGGTTGCCTCTGGATGTGCGCTACGGCCGGCCTACCACGTGGGTGAGGCGTGCAGAAGGAGCCTCGCGGTTTCCTCACGGGTTGGCATAGCGACCAACTCACCCGTGGGTAGAGCGTGCAGAAGGGTTTGCGTTTGCCTCTGAGTGTGCGCCACGGCCCGTACGGGTGGGTGAGGCGTGCAGAAGGGCCTGCGGTTGCCTCTGAGTGTGCGCCACGGCCGGCCCACCCGTGGGTGAGGCGTGAAGAGGAGCCTGCGGTTGCCTCTGGGTGTGCGTACGGGCGAGCCCACCAGTGGGTGGAGAGTGCAGAAAGAGCCCTGCGTTTGCCTCTGGAGTGTGCCGCCCGCGGCCCATTACGGGTGGAGTGGGGCGTGCAGAAGAGACACGGTTGCCTCTGGGTGTGCCACCACGGCCGGCCCACCGATGGGTGGGGCGATGCAGAAGGAGTTTCGCGTTTGCCTCTGGAGTGTGCGCAGCGGCGGCCCTCCGATGGGTGGGGCGTGCAGAAGGAGTTTCGCGTTTGCCTCTGGAGTGTGCGTCGCGGCCATTACCCGTGGGTGAGGCGTGCAGAAAAAACCTGCAGTTTCTTCTGGGTTGGCCTTAGCGACCGGCTTTCCCATGGCAGGGCGTGCAGAACTGTTTGCCTGTGCCTTTGGCCAATGCGCCCCATGCGGCCGGCCTACCGTGGGTGAAGCGTCGCGGAACTGATTTCGCGTGTGCCTCTGGGTGTGCGGCGCGGCAGCCCATTCCACCAGATTGGTGGGTGTGCAGAATACCCTCGCGGTTCGCTTCTGGGTGTGCAGCCACGGCCCGGCCTACCGCGTCGGTGGGGGGTGCAGAAGGGCCTGCGACTACTTCTGGGTGTGCCACCACGGCCAGCTACCCGTGGGTGAAGTGGAGAAAAAACCTGCAGTTTCTTCTGGGTTGGCGCAGCGACCAGCTTACCCGTGGGTGAGGCGTGCAGAAGGGTTTTGCGTTTGCCTCTGGGTGTGCATACCACGGCCGACGCAGGTGGAGTGAGGCGTGCAGAAGGGCCTGCGATTGCCTCTAGTGTGCGCCCACGGCCGGCCCACCCGTGGGTGGGGCGTGAAGAAGAGCCTGCGGTTGCCTCTAGGTGTGCATACGGCCGACCCCACCAGTGGGTGGGCGTGCAGAAGAGCCCTGCGTTTGCCTCTGGGTGTGCAGCCACGGCCCGGCCTACCCGTGGGTGGAGTGCAGAAGGGCCTGCGGTTACATCTGGGTGTGCATGCGACCCACGCACCCGTGGGTGAGGTGCAGCGGGCGTGCAGACTCTGGGTGGGTAAGGGGCAGTGCAGAAGGGCCTGCAGTTGTCTTCTGGGTGTGACGCGCGCGAGCGGCCCACCCGTGGGTGGGCGTGCAGAACTGTTTGCGTGTGCCTCTGGGTGTGCATAGCGGCAGCCCACCCGTAGGTGGGGCATGCACTGAACTGCTAGAGTGGTCACTGGGTGTGCCGCCACGGTAGACCACCCACCGATGGGTGGGCGATGCAGAACTGTTTGCGTGTGGCTCTGGAGTGTGCCGCTCACGGCTGGCCCACCGAGTGGGTGAAGCGTGCAGAAGACCCTGAGTTCCCCCTGGCGTGTGCCGCCGCGGTAGGCTCACCCGTGTGGAGCGTGCAGAAGGGCCTGCGTTTGCCTCTGAGTGTGCGCGCCACGGCCGGCCTACCGATGGAGTGGCGTGCAGAAGAAGCCTGCGGTTTCCTCTGGGTTGGCCTTAGCGACCAACCCACCCGTGGAGTGAGGCGTGAAGAAGGGTTTCGCGTTTGCCTCTGGGTGTGCCGCCGGCGGCCCACCCAGTGGGTGGAAGCGTCGCAGAAGGGCCTGCAATTGCCTCTGGCTGTGCCTCCCGCGGCTCAGCCCACCCGTGGGTGGAGGCGTGAAGAAGGAGTTTGCGGTTGCACTCTGGGTGTGCATCGCCCGACCCACCACCAGTGGGTGAGGCGTGCAGAAGGGCCTGCAGTTTCTTCTGGAGGTTGGCCCTTAGCGACCAGCTTACCGTGGGTGGGCGTGCAGAACTGTTTCGCGTGTGCCTTTGGGTGCTGCGCCACTGCCGGCCCTACCCGTGGGTGGGCGTGCAGAACTGACTGCGTGTGGCTCTGGGTGTGCGCCACGGCGGGCCTACCCTGGGTGGGCGTGCAGAACTGTTTGCGTGTGGCTCTGGGTGTGCCGCCCGCGGCTGGCCCACCGTGGGTGAAGTGCAGAAAGGGCCTGAGTTCCCCTGGCTGTGCCGCCGCGGTAGAGCCCACCCGTGTGTGAAGTGCAGAAGGGCCTGCGTTTGCCTCTGGAGTGTGCGCCCGGCCCGGCCTACCGGTGGTGAAGAGTGCAGAAGAGCCTGCGGTTCCCTCTGGGTTGGCCTTAGCGACCAACCCACCCGTGGGTGAGGCGTGAGAAGAAGGGGTTTGCGTTTGCCTCTGGGTGTGCATGCGGCCGGCCCACCCATGGGTGGAAAGCGTGCAGAAGAGCCTCGCGATTTGCCTCTGGGTGTGCGCCCGCATACGACCCACCCGTGGGTGTGAGGCGTGCAGAAGGTTGCGTTTGCCTCTGAGTGTGCGCGCACGGCCCGAGCCCACCCAGTGGGTGAAGTGCAGAAAGGTGCGTTTGCCTCTGAGTGTGGCGCGCCCGCGGCCGGCCTACCCGTGGGCTGGGGCGTGCAGAAGGGCCTGCGGTTGCCTCTGGGTGTGCGCCACGGCCCGGCCACCCGTGGGTGGTGCAGAAAACCTGTTCAGCGTGTGGCTTCTGGGTGTGGCCCATGGCGGCGGCGACCTACCCATGGGCAGGGCGTGCAGAACTGTTTCGTGTGCCTCTGGAGTGTGCACGCTACGGCCGGCCACCGGTGGTGAAGTGCCAGAAATACTCGCGGTTCCCTCTGGGTGTGCAGCCACGGCCCGGCCCACCCGTGTGTGGGGCGTGCAGAAGGGCCCTGCGGTACCCTCTGGAGTGTGCCACCCGCGGCCCGGCCCTACCCGTGGGTGAGGGAGTGCAGAAGGAGCCTGCGGTTTCTTCTGGGTTGTCATAGCGACCAGCCCACCCGTGGGTGGAGCGTGGAGAAAGGGACTGCGTTTGCCTCTGGGTGTGCGCCACGCGGCGGCAGCGTGGGTGTTTGGCGTGCAGAACGATGTTTCGCGTGTGCCTCTGGGTGTGCATACGGCTGGCCCACCGTGGGTGGGCGTGCAGAAGGGTCCTGCGTTTGCCTATGGGTGTGCCGCATACGGCCGGCCCACCGTGGGTGGGGCGTGCAGAAGAGGTCTGCGTTTGCCCTGAGTGTGCATACGGCGGCCCACCGTGGGTGAAGGCGTGCAGAAGAGCCTGCGTTTACCCTGGGAGTGCGCACACGGCGACCCACCCGTGGGGTGCGATGCAGAAAGCCACACTTTCTTCTGGGTTGGCCCAGCAACGACCATCCCACCGCAGGGCATGCGAACTGTTGACTGTGCCTCTGTGTGCCCCCAAACGTCGGCCACCACCCTGGGTGAGCGTGCAGAACTGTTGCGTGTGGCTCTGGGTGTGCCATGCGGCGACCCACCCTTGGTGAAATGTGCAGAATACCTCGCGTTCCCTCTGGGTGTGCAGCCCGCGGCCCGACCTACCGTGGGTGAAGTGCAGAAAGTCGCGATTACCGTCTGGGTATGCCACCACGGCCAGCCCACCGATGTGGGCGTGGAGAAAAGGCCTGCAGTTTCTTCTGGGTTGGCCTTAGCGACCGAAAGCTTACC
>JAPFBE010001090.1:0-13562 GCA_034336665.1 Luscinia megarhynchos | reverse complement strand
TATTTCAAACCCCAATGTTTGGGGATTGGGGGTTTTGATCCCAAATTTGGTGTTTGGGGGTGTTTGACCCCAGGATTTGGGGAGTTTTGACCCCCTCAGGTTTGGGATACAGGTTGAGATCAAAATGATTCCCTGAAAACAGCAGCAGGATCCAAAATGGGAACAGGATCAGGATTGGCAATGAAATAGAGATTGGGAATGGAAACGGGATCAGGATTCGGAAAGGGATTGAGATGGCAAATGAGATCAGGATGAGAAACAGAGATGAGATTGGAAATGAGAATGGGAATGAGAATGAGAATGGGAACAGGTTTGGGATTGGGAACAGGTTAGGGATTGGGAATAGGAATGAGAATAGGAATGGGGGATCAGAAACGGGAACGAGATCAGGATTGAGAATGGGATAAGGATTAGGACTGGGGATGGGGAACAGGATTGGGAATGAGAATGTGAAAGGAATTGGAATTGGGAAAGGGATCGAGATTGAGAATGAGATCAGGATCAGAATTTGGAATGAGATTGGGAATGGGAACAGGAAGAGGATTGGGAATGGGAATGAGATAGGGATTGGGCATGAGATAAAGATTGGGAACAGGAATGGGATTAGGATTGGAATGAGAATAGGAATGGAATCGGGATTTTGGGAGGTTTTTGGGAGCCCCAGGAGAGGCACAGCTTCCCTGAGCGGGAGCACAGAGAGAGGAGAGCCCCAGAAGGGCAAAGCAGGGAGCCCGACAGGGGAGACCCCTGGCATTGCCGGGACCCCGGCGACGGGTGCTGCGGCTGGAGGGGCGGCACGGCCGGGAAAGGGCTTCGGGGCTCCCGGTGCTGCCAGTGGCTGCTCCCAGCATGAGCCCAGTTGCTCCCCGCGTGTGCTTCCAGTTTCCTCAGCACTCCCAGCATGAGCCCAGTTGCTCCCCGCATGGGCTTCCAGTTTCCTCGGCACTCCCAGCATGAGCCCAGTCACTCCCAGCCATTCCCTATTATGATGGAATTTGCCCCCAGCACGGTCCCAGTTGCTCCCAGTTCCTCCCAAGGTCACTGAAACTGAGAGAAAAAACCAAAAACCTCCAACGACAATTTAAAATTTAGAGAGTCAAGGCGTTACTTTATTATCTGGGCAGGGTGTTGTGGCCACGATGTAGCACAGAAATCTTCTCATCCACACATAACCTTTGTTTGCAGAGAGAATCATTCCATGACACTCCGTTTTTAGGAGGTTTTTCAGGTCTTTTATGCAGTCATAGAAGTGAATTGGGTCAGTGTTCTTTAATCTCAAATTGCAAGCACTCAGTTTCTAATATTTGCTCACCTTTTGGATCCGAGTTTCTCCCCTTCTGATGTTAATTAGATCTTTTATCTGTCTTTTCAGAGGAGGTGTCTGCAATTTGCCAGAGGCAGAGTCTGGGATGGATGTTCCTTGGATGCCACAGATGTTCTGTTAATGGCCGCTGATGGCCCTTGAGCATTCCAGCTGCTCCCAGTGTGTTGATGTGTTGAGTTCATCCCAAACCAGCTGGTGCAGCAATGCCCTGGAAAGAAAATTAACAGTTTTTCAGCGAAAAGGCAAACAAAATATATTGATTAAAATTACAGAAAAATTTTTAAACGGATACGTTTTCCAACACCACTTTGGTGAGTGTGTTCCCAGTTCTCCGAGCGTCCCCTAGCACAGTCCCAGTCACTCCCAGTACTATCCCTGTGTGAGTCCAGTCTTTGCCAGCAGAGCCCCAGTCACTCACACTCACCCCCGGTTTCCCCAGCATGGTCCCAGTTTTCCACCAGCACATTCCCAGTCACTCCTAGTTACGTCCCAGTCACCACCCCTATGGTTTCAGACACTCCCAGTATATCCCAGTTGCACTGAACAATCTCATAGTCATTCCCAGGCACTCCCAGTTACCTCAGCGTGGTTCACTTGTCCCCAATTTTATTCCAATTGCCGCTGGAATAGCCCCAGTGCCTCTCAGCATGGTTTGTTTATTTTTTTCGTGAAGGAGAATGTTTGGAGAATGCAGAACGGCAAAGCTAAGCAGAAAATGCCCCTTGGGGGGACACTTGGGGGTCCCGGTGGCCGCTGCCGGCAGAGGCAGCCTGGAGGAGTAGAGCCCTGTGTCCCCCAGGTGCCCAAAGTGGAGAGCCCAGAGAGGGGGGAGCGCCGCCATTGGCGGGACCCTCAACAGCCTGGAGAGGGCCAGGGGGGACTCCTTGGACCCCCAGAACCCCAAAGCAGAGAATAAGGGAAGGAGGGGCCCCGGGACACCAAAATCCCCCAGCATCCCTATTTGGGGAGAGGGAAGAGGAGGAAGCTTTTCGGATTGCTGGGACTCCCAGCAGTCTGGGGAGGGCGCGCACTGAGTGGATGGGGGACCCCCAATAGAAGTGTGACCCCCAGCAGCTGGAACAGGGGGGAAACCCCTGAACACCAAAGGGGAGGGAACGTTCCCAGGAACCCCTGGGAGGCATTTTCAGGGCTGAGTGTAGTGTTTTGGAGATTTTGATGGAGCCCAGATGTCCGGGGACTTCTAGAGATGGACTTGGGTAGGAGGAACCCTCAACACAACGTGCTCATCCCTTGTTTTTCCCCAAACCAGGATTTCCCATTGCCAAGCCTTGGCCCGATGGAGGAGGAGGAGGCTGTGAGGAAGAGGAAGATGGCCCAGGAGCCCCAGGCAGGTGAGGAGGAAGTCAGTGCCCCTTTCCCCCTCTGTCCTGCTCCATCTTCCAGCCCAGCACGGCCCCGACTGCAGGACACCCCGCTGCCGACACCAACCTGCCGGGGACGCGCTGGGGGAGCTCCTTCCCTTTCCCTCTGGCATGGAGGCAAATCCCATCCTCTCCTTGTCCTTCCTCACCCAGACAAGGAGCGGAGCACGGAGAGCAGGGAGGACAAATCCCCGCAGCAGAACCTGGTGGAAGATGCCGTTAGCAGCGGCTCCATGGCTCAGGAATCCAACGGGGAGGAAAAGCCGCGGAGATCCCGCACCAGGAGGGGCTGCAAACGTAGATCGCGGGGATCTGAGGAGGAAAGACCCAGCCTGGGCCGGGCAGGCGGCCGGAGATGGAGCCAGGGCTCACCCCTGCTGGTCCATCAACAGCTTCGTGATGGGGAGAAGCGCCACAAGTGCTCAGAGTGTGGGATGAGCTTCAGATGGAGGTACCTCCTGATCCAACACCAGAGGATCCACACTGGGGAGAGGCCCTACAATTGTGGGGAGTGTGGGAAGAGGTTTCAGACCAGAAGAAATCTCCTCCAGCACCAGCGTACACACACAGACGAGAAGCCCTTCCGCTGCCCTGACTGCAGGAAGGGCTTCAGACGAAACTCCTACCTCATCTTTCACCGCCGCATCCACACTGGGGAAAAGCCCCACGAGTGTGAGGAGTGTGGGATGAGCTTCAGCCGCAGCTCCCATCTGGTCAGCCACCAGAGGATCCACACTGGGGAAAGGCCATACAAGTGTGGGGACTGTGGGAAGGGCTTCAGTCACCATTCCAGCCTAATCGTTCACCAAAGGATCCACAGTGGGGAGAGGCCCTACGAGTGTTCTAAGTGTGGGAAGAGGTTTCTCACCAGCTCTGATCTCGTCAAGCACTACCAGACACACACAGAGGAGAGGCCCTACGAGTGTCCTGACTGCGGGATGGGATTCAGGTGGAAGTCCATTCTCATCCGCCACCGGCGCATCCACACTGGGGAAAGGCCCTACGAGTGTGAGGAGTGTGGGAAGAGCTTCTCCCACAGCTCAGCCTTAACCAGACACCGACGGAGGCACCAGTAAAGGAAGCCCTGCGAGTGTCTTGAGTGTGGGAAGAGCTTCGTGCGCTGCTCCATCTCCATTCCCCACTGCAGGGTCCACGTTGGGCAGAACCCTGGTGACCCACATTCCCTGGGATCCATGTTGGGAAGACACCTGCCTGGTTATCCTTTTGTTTTGGCCTTCGTTTTTCTCCCTCTTCTCCATCTCTTTGTGTTCCAAAAGCCAAGAGGGATTGATCTGTCACCTCAAAACCTCCCAAATCCAAGTAAAAACACCTCAATTTTGACTCAAAAGGGATCAATCCAACTTCAAAGTTCCTTGTTCTCTCCTCAAAATAACTCAATCCCACACAAACCTTTTGGGATTCCAGAGCCGCCAGGCTGAGAAGGGGTTGGAAGAAGATTGGGAGAAGTAAGATCCAAATTTGGAGCGGCGTGATTGGGACTGTGTAGGGCTGGCTGGGGAGGACGGATTTAACAGTAAATAAATTTGATAGTAAATGACACTTTGACAATTCCTGATTTCTGTCCCATTCTTTTTCAGTCAGTTCCAGGTCTGTTTTCAGTGAGACTTTCTCAGCTGATTGTGTTTGTTTCCTCCTTTCTCTCCTGTCTCTCTCTGCCTGCTCTATTTCTCTCTCAGGGTGTCCCTTGACCAAGTGCAGCTCCCACCAAAGACCCTGCCCTGATTCAGTTCCCAGTGCAGGAGCTGCAGCAGCCATGGGTGAAGTTCTGAAGGCTGGCAATGAAATGTCCCTGTAAGATCTTGCTGCACTTGGCTTTTGGCCCCTTCTGAAGAGCTTTGCCTTCAAGGGCAGGAACATCTTTTCATGCCTGGGAACTGGAATTCCAGACCTGGCCGTGTGAGCCATGCAGGATTATCCAGGCTAGGATCATGGAGGCTAGGATCCCATGGATTGGGATCCTCCAGACTGGGACTGCAAAGACTGGGACCAGATGGATCAGGACCATGCAGAGTGGAATTGTACAAACTGGGATCACATGGACTGGGATTGTACAAACTGGGACCGTATGGACCGGGATGTCTGCTCCTGAACGATGTGAACCGAGGAGGTTCAGCCCCACCCAGGGGTCCCTTCTTGTCTCGCACGGGAGCACAGCCTGAAGTCCCCAGAGTTAATGTGGAGGTCCCAGAGTGCTCACAGTGTCATCCTGCTGCTGATCCCAGTCCTGGTGCCAGCCTCAGTCTCACTCTCAGTCTCAGAGCACTTCTGGTGTCAGCCTTGGTTTCTGTTCTGATCCCAGTGTTGATCTCAGTCTTGGAGCAGTCCCCGAGTGCTCCCTGTGCTCATTTCGGTCCTGGTGTCGGTCTCGATCCCAGAGCGGTGCTGGTCTCAGTCTCAGTGGGTCTTAAACAGTCGCGCCAGTCTCCTGTGTTGGTTCTGGTGCCGCTCTCAGTCTCAGTCCCGGAGTTCTCCCGTTGCCGGCTCTAGTGTCTGTCTTGGTCTAAGTCTTGGTCCCAGTTCCAGTTCTGGGGCTGCTTTGGCCTCGGTCTCAGTCTCAGTGCCAGTGGCTGTCTTGTAGATGTGCTGGTTTCAGTTCTGGTGTCAGTTTTTTTCCCAGTGTTGGTCTTGGTTTCAGTCCTGGGCCATTTTATCGACGATAGAGAGAGAGACAGAGACTGAGGGCTCATGATCAGAATCCAAATTTATTGTGAGCTACATTTGCTTATGCAGCACTTTTAGGAAGGAAGTAATTTTTTACTACATTCATTGGGTTAAACATCACCCGGACAAACTTTACATTTCTCCTTATTTAGTTCAATCTTCTTTCCTGTTGCCAGTCTCGATCCAATCTTCTTGTAATCGTCAAAGCTCTGTTTGTTCTTGCCAAGGCGTCCTGATTATCAAACTGCAAATGCCAATTAAATCCACAGCACTCTCTGTCTCAGCTTCCACAGTGCTGGTCTCAGATTGGGTCTGATAGTGGCACCAGACTTGGTGCTGGTACCGGTTCTATTTTCAGTATTGGACTCAATGTTGGTCTTGGTCTTGGTTTAAGAGCAGTCCCAGATGCAGCGCAGATACCAGTGCTGGTGTTTATCTCAGAGTGCTTCCAGTGCCAATCTCAGTCTTGGTTCTGGGGCGGGAGTGGTGCCAGTTTGGGCTATTGTAGCGGTGCCAGTCTTGGTGCTGGTCCCGGTGCCGCTCTCAGTCTCACTCCCAGAGTTCTCCCAGTGCTGGTTCCGGTCCCAGGGCAGTCCTGGAGCTTTTCTGGTGCCCATCCCAGTGCCGGTGCTGATCTCAGTCTTGGTCCCAGTGCCAATTCTGAGACTGGTTTCAGTCTCAATCTCTGTCCCAGACACAGTTCCAGTGCTTGAGCAGTGCTGGTCTCAGTTCTGGTGTTGGTTCTGTTCCCAGTCTTGGTCTCTGTAATGAACGGGCCAGGAGACCAGCTCCTTTTTCAAGGTCTTTATTGAAAATCAGCTCTGGATGGGGCCCGAGGGGTCGCACACAGCACCGCTGCTTGGGAGGAGAGGTTCAGCTCCCTGCGGCGCCTCACCACGGTACAGCGGTGCCGGGGGTGTCACTGGGGATGGGGGCAGCTGTGGGCTCAGCAGAATCTCCTTGTCTGACCTTGATCCCGTTTCCACCTCTGTTACTGTTTCCTTTGTTTGCTTTGTCCTCTTCATCATCATCTCCATCTTCGTCTTCATCTTTGCCTCCATCTTCGTCTTCATCTTCATCATCAACTCCATCCCTGTCTCCATCTCCATCATCTCCATCACCTCCATCACCGTTTTCATCACCTCTGTCTCCATCCTTATCATCTCCAACCATCTCTATCTCCATATGCATCATCTCCATAATCTCCATCACTGTTGCCATCTTCATTTCCATCTCGCATCCAACCCTTCCATCTCCATAATTTCCAACCCATCTCCATCGCCTCCCTCTATATCTCCATCCTCTCCAACCATCTCTATTTCCATGTCATCTCTATCACCTCCATCTCCATCCCCATCTCCATCATCTCCACACCATCTCCATCTCCACCCCCATATCCATCCATCTCTATGTCCATTTCCATCTCATCTCTGTCATCTCCATCACTTCCATCTCCACCTCCATCCCCATCTCATTTCTGTCACCTCCATCTCTATAATTTCCATCTCCATCCCCATCTCCATCACCTTCATCTCTATCCTCACCCCCATCTCCATCATCTTCCATCTCCATAATTTCAATTTCCGTTATGTCCATCACCTCCATCACCATCTCCATCATGTCCATCTCCACCCACCCCATCCCACCCCACAGATCGAGAAGCTCAAGGCTGAGCAGAACAAGCAGCCGCTGACGCCACTCCTGACCCACAGATTTTTGGGGGAACCCCCAGGAGGTGCTGACCCTTGCTGGCCAGAGCCACGCGTCGCCTATGTCCGGCACGAGCTGCGGCCGGAGCGCCTCCAGCCCAAGCTTGACCGCATCCAGTCTCCGACCACCGAGAAAAGACCCCCTGAACCACCCCCGGCCATTGCCACCGTCACCGCGTCCATCCCTGCTGAGCCCTCAGTGGCCCCCAAGGCCGAGGAGCTCGGTGAGATCCGGTCGATGCTGCCGGAGCGGCGCCGGGAGCACCGGTTGGAGCACCAGGAGTCCAGTGAGCCGGAGTTGCCGCGGCACGACGGGAAGGGTGTCAGGTGAGCGAGGGGACGCTATGGGAACACCACGGGTACACCGTGGGGACAGCAGGGAGGGGATGGGGCTGAAGTGACCCCAGCGTGGTCCCCAAATGTCCCCCAGCAGCAAAGCCACCCTGGAGCAGCTGCAGGAGAAGGAGGCAGGCAGTCCCGTGCCGCCTTCGGTGAGTCCTTGGTGAACCCTTGGTGACCCTTTGGTGGCTCCTTGGATTCCTTCTTGTGTCCCTTTGGATTCCAATCAGTGTCCCCTGAATGTCCCCTCCACACCCCCTGGAGATTCCTCCACGACTCCCAGGACATCCCTCATTGTCCCCTCAGGGTCCTCTCCATGTTCCCCTCTGTGTCCCCTCCATGCCCCACTGAAGATCCTCAGTGTCCACTCACTGTCCCTTTAATGTCCCACTGGACATCCCTCAGTGTTCCCTCCATGTCCTAATAGAGATCCTCTCCATGGCCTCTTGGAGATCCCTCTGTGTCCCCTCCATGTCCCCTTAAATGCCCCCTCAGTGTCCCCTTAAATGTCCCCTCAGTTTCCCCCCCACATCCCACCAGACACCCTCCATGTCCCCCTGGATGTCCCCTCCGTGTCCCCTCATTGTCCCCTCAGTGTCCCACCAGCCAGCCCTCACCATCCCCTCCTGTCCCCAGCCCCATGACCACCACTCCCCCGCCCGTCTCCCCGCTGGCTCCGAGGCTCTGCCAGAGAGGACCCCGAGGCCTGACTGTCCACGGGCACGGGACTGGCCGAAGCCGTGGTGGCGGCCGTGCCCCAAGGCCTCAGCGCAGGGTCCGAGGGAGCCGCGGCGCTCGCAGTCGGTGCCGGCACAGGGCAGTGCGCCGCCGCCCCCCCGCGCACACGGTGACGTACGAGGGGTTCCTGCTGCACAAGCAGGAGCTCGACGGCACCAGCAAGAAGGCATCCAACAGGTCTGGGGGTTCTCCAGGGGTTGGGGTTCATGGGTGATCCATTGGAATTTTGGGGGTCATGCAGGGTTGGGGGTTCTCCAAGGATTGGGATTCTCCAGGGGTTGGGGTTCATCAAGGGTTGGGGTTCACCAAAATTTGAGGGTTCATCAATGGAAGGCGTTCACCAAGAGTTGGGGGTCATCCAGGGTTGGGGGTTCTCGAAGGATTGGGATTCTCCAGGGGTTGGGGTTCATCAAGGGTTGGGGTTCACCAAAATTTGAGGGTTCATCAATGGAAGGCGTTCACCAAGAGTTGGGAGTCACCAAGAGTTGGGGTCTATCAATGGAAGACGTTCATTGAGGGCTGGGGTTTATTGATTGAAGGGGTTCTACAAGGGTTGAGGTTCACCAAGAGTTGGGGTTCACCAAGGGTTGGGTTTCATTAAGGTTTGGGGTTCACCAAGAATTGGTGGTTCCCCAACAGTTGGGGGACATCACTGGAAGGGGTTCTCCAGGGGCTGGAGTTCATTGATGATCCACTGGAATTTGGGGGTTCACCAAGAGCTGGGTGTTCATCAAGAGTTGGGTGTTCATCAAGAGTTTGGGTTCATCAATGTTCCACCAAAATTTGGGGCTTCATCCAGGGCTAGGTGTTCACCAATAGTTGGGGGTCCAACAATGAAAGGTGTTCACCAAGGATTGGGGTTCACCAAGAGTTGGGGTTCACCAAGAGTTGATGGTTCACCAAGAGTTGGAGGTTCTCCAGGGGTTGGGGTTCATCAATGATCTACCAGAATTTAGGGGTTTACCAAGAGCTGAGGATTCTCCAAGTGTTGGGGGTCCATCAATGATGGGTTTCACCAAGAGCTGAGGTTCACCAAGAGTTGAGGGTTCTCCAAGGCTTGGGGTCCATCAATGATCAACCAGAATTTGGGGGTTCATAAAGAGTTGCGGGTTCTCCAAGAATTGGGGTCCATCAATGGAAGGGGTTCACCAAGAGTTGGGGTTCACCAAGAACTGGGGTTTCTCCAAGGGTTGGGGTCCATCAATGATGGGGTTCACCAACTGTTAGGGGTCCATCAACGGAAGGGATCCACCAGAGTTTGAATTTTGGTCAATCAACAAAAGCGATTGACCAAAATCTGCTATTCACCAACAATACAAACATAAAATGCAACCCACCTAAGTTTTTGGGGGTTCACCACCCAAGGGCTGGGATTCACCAAGGGTTGGGCTTCACCAAGATTTGGGAGTCCATCAGTGATGGGGTTCACCAAGAGTTAAGGGTTTTCCAAGGGTTGGGAATTCTCCAAGGGTTGGGGTTCTTCAATCATCCATCAGAATTTGGAGGTTCATCGAGAGCTGAGAGTTCACCAATATTTGGGGGTCCATCAATGATGGAGTTCACCAAGAGCTGGGGTTCATCTAGAGTTGAGGGTTCTCCAAGGGTTGGGGTTCACCAAGACTTGAAGGTTCACCAAGATTTGGGGGTTCATCATAATGGAGTTTACCAAGGGTTGGGGTTCATCAAGAGCTGAGAATTCACCAAGAGTTGAGGGTCCATCAATGGAAAGGTTCCATCAGAATTTAGGGGTTCACCAGGAGTTGATGGTTCTCCAAGGTTTGGGATTTATCAATGATCCACCAGATTTTGGGGGTTCACCAAGAGTTGGGGTCCATCAATGGAAGGGTTCCATCAATGGAAAGTGTTCACCAAGGGTTGGGGATTCTCCAAGGGTTGGGTTCATCAATGGAAGACGTTCACTAAGAGCTGGAGTTCACCAAGAGTTGAGGGTTCACCAAGGGTTGGAGTCCATCAATGGAAGGTGTTCACCAAGATTTGGGGTTCACCAAGAGTGAGGGTTCACCAAGAGTTGGGAAGTCTCTGAGAATTGCGAGTTCTCAAGGGTTGAGGGTCCATCAATGGAAGGGATCCACCAGAATTCGAATTTTGGTCAAACAACAAAAGCCATTGTCCAAAATCTGCGATCCACCAACGCTACGAACATTCCAAACCCAAAAAATATTTTTTGGGGGGTTCCATCTAACCCCGCGAGCAGGTCCTGGGTGAACCTCTACTGTGTGCTGGCCAAGGGTGACCTGGGCTTCTACAAGGACGCCAAGGGCCCGGCGGCAAGTGCCACGCACGCTGGCGAGCTGCTGCTCAGCCTGCACTGCGCCGCCAGCGATGTGGCCAGTGACTACAAGAAGAAGAAAAACGTCTTCAAGCTCAAGTGAGCGCCGGGCTGCAGCGGTTTTTGGGGGGCTGGTATTGTTTTTGGGGGTGTGATGTCACTTTTCAGGTCTCTGATGTCACTTTTTGGGGACCCTGATGTCGTTTTTGGTATCTCATGTTGATTTTGGGGTCTCTAATGTCACTTTTGGGGTCTCTGATGTCATTTTTTGGGTCTCGTATTGATTTTGGGGTCTTAGGTTGATTTTGGGGTGTCTAACTCCACTTTTGGGGTCACTGGTGTCACTTTTGTGGTGTTTGATGCCACTTTTGGGGCGTCTGATGTAATTTCTTGGGTGTCTGATGTCACTTTTGGGGTCTCTGGTGCCACTTTCGGGGTCTCCCATTGCCTTTGGTGGCTCTGATGTCCTCAAGTCCCGGTGGCCTCGGTGACACCGTCCCTGTCTTGCACGACCGGCGACGGGAGCGAGTTCCTGCTGCAGGCCAAGGACGAGGTGCGGATTTGGGGGGTCCTGGTCAGGTTTTGGGGCGTTTCATGGTGATTTTGGGGTCTCATGGGGGTTTTGGAGTTGTTTAGGGATGTCTCATGGTGATTTTGGGGAGTCTCGTGGGGATTTTAAGGGGCTCATGGTGATTTTGGGGGTCTTTGTAGTGTTTTGGGGGTCTCATGGTGACTTTGGGGGTATCATGGTGGTTTTGTGGGGTCTCAGGGTGATTTTGGGGGTCTCATGGGGTTTTGGGATGTCTGAGGGTCAGTTTGGGGGTCTCATGTTCATTTTGGGGAGGTCTTATGATGGTTTCAGGGGTCTTTGTAGAGTTTTGGGGAGTGTCAGGGTGATATTGGGGGTTTCATGGTGATTTTGGGGGTCTTTGTTGCGTTTTGGGGGGGTCTCGGGGATTTTGGAAGTCTCGTGGTGATTTTGGGGGTCTCATAGGGATTTTGGGGGGGGTCTCATGGAGGTTTTGATGGTTCTCAGGGTGTCTTTGGGATGTCTGACCCCATTTTCCATCCCTCATTTTGTGTCTCTCTAACCCCATTTTTGGGGTGTCTGACTCCATTTTCTGTCACTCTAACCCCATTTGCTGTCTCTGTAACCCCATTTTCTGTCCCTCTAATTGTATTTTCTGTCCCACTAACCCCATTTTCCATCTCTCTCACCTCATTTTTAGGGTGTCTCACCCCATTTTCTGTCCCATTAACCCCATTTTCCCTCTCTTTCACTCCATTTTCAGGGTGTCTAACCCCATTTTCCATGTCCTTGACCCATTTTTGGGGTGTCTCACCCCATTTTCCATGTTCCTGACCCCATTTTTGGAGTGTCTCACCCCATTTTCCATGTCCCTGACCCCGTTTTCGGGGTGTCTCACCCCATTTTTCGGTTTTCAGGAGGACATGCAGGGCTGGCTGCGGGCTCTGGCCGCCAGCGCCCAGGAACACGCTGAGCTGGCGCGGTGGCAGCAGGGCCTCCTCACCACCTCCTCTACCGACGAGGGGCTCCTGCGGCGCGACCCCGACCGGCCCCGAGGGAAGTGACCCCCCCAAAACCCCAAATTTGGGGTCCCAAGCCCCCCCTCAAAACCCCAATTGTGGGGTGTTGGTCTTTCCGAAACCCTGGATTTGGGGTCCAGCCTCCCAGTTTTGGGGTTCTGAACCCTAAATTTGGGGTCCTGGCCCCTCCAAAATCCCAATTGTGGGGTTCCAGTCCCCTCTGAGCCCGGGGTTTTGTGTCCTGCTCCTTCCCAAACCCTGGTTTTGTGGTACCAAGCCCTGAATTTGGGGTCCCAGTCTTTCCAAAACCCCAGTTTTGGGGTCCTGACTTCTGGCTTTGGGGTCCTGACTTTCAGATTTAGGGTCCCAGTCCTTCCTAAATCCTGGATTTGGGGTCCGGAGCTCTGGGCTTGGGGTCCTGAGCCCTGGGTTGGTGTCCTGGTCCTTTCCAAAACCCAGTTTTGGTGTCCCAAACCCAAAATTTGGGGTCCTGCCCCCGCCAAAACCCCAATTATGGGGTCCTGGCCCCCTCTGAGCTCCAGTTTTGGGGTCCCAGTCCTTCCCAAACACCGGATTTGGGGACCCGAGCCCTGGTTTTGAGGTCCCACCCCCCAAAAAACCTCAGTTTTGGGGTTCAGCCCCCTTCCCCCAAACCCCAAATTTGGGGTTCTGGCCCCCCTGAGACCAAATTTTGGGGTCGAGGTCCCCCCTTTCCCTTAGCACAAGCCATAGAGATCCGGGGGGGCCCCAGCGCCGCCGTTGTACAAATGTAATAAAGCATCTGCTGCACCCCAAAACCAGCCTAGAGCATTTAGGGGTGTCTTGAGGGGAATTTGAGGAGTCCTGGAGGAGTTTGGGGGTGTCTTGGAGGGGTTTTGGGGAGTCCTGGGTGGGGTTGGGGGTGTCTTGGAGGAGTTTGGGGTTTCCTGGGGGAGTTTGGGGGTGTCCTGGGGAGAATTTGGGGTGTAGTGGGAGGGTTTGAAGGCGTCCCGGAGGAATTTGGGGTGTACTGGGGGGTTTATGGGTGTCCTGGCAGGGATTGGGGGTGCCCTGAGGAGAATTTGGGGAGTCCTGGGGGAGTTTGGGGAAGTTCTGGGGGAATCTTGGGAGTCCTGGGAACTTTTGGGGTGTCCTGGGAGGGATTTGGGGAGTCCTGAGGGAATTTGGGGTGTCTTGGGGGTTTTGGGGGTGTCCTGGGGGGATTTAGGATCGACTGGGGGAGATTTGAGAGCGATTTGTGGAGGTTAGAATCGACTGGTGGGGGTTAGGATGGGACGGGAGGTTTAGGATCCAGTGGGGGGGTGTTTAGGGGAAACTGGGGCGATTAGGGATCCACTAAGGCGTGGTTTAAATGTAACTGGGAAAGGTTTAGAACAAACTGGACCCGCCCAGTCCATCCCAGTCCTTCCCAGTCCCTCCCAGTCCTACCCAGTCCCAGTGATTTCAAAAAGATTTAGGCGGCATTTCAGGCTCATCTGGGTGATTTAGGCCAAACCGGATCAATTTAGAACCTAGGCGCTTTATCCTCGCCCCTTTCCCCTCAGAGTTCC
>JAPFBE010001089.1:0-13571 GCA_034336665.1 Luscinia megarhynchos | reverse complement strand
AGTGAGCACCCCACGGCTGGAACCGCAATTTCCTGACACCCCCAAAAGCCATTTCTCAGTGGACTCAGAGTTTACTGTCCACCCTCATCTTATTCCCAGAGCTGAAGCCTGTCTTGCTGCTCAAAGGTCCCCGAGCTCCCTGAAGGGTCCCCCCTCAATCTCTCTCGAGCAGGCTACTTGCTGTAGCATCCTGTTTCCACCTGTTTCTTGGAGCAACCATCTCCACATGCAATAGTCCATAAATCTTCCCACCTTTTGGCCAGAAGCCACTCGCTTTGGAAAAGACTATAAAAAACATCCTCAAATTAAAGACCCTGAGGCAGAGAGAGATCTCTTTCTCCCCAACGGATTGAGGATGCATCTCGTCGGACGACCACGAGGATGTGTCCCGTCTGTTGGTATCTATATCCCATCCTTTCTCTCTCTCACTCTCTCTCTCTTTATATCCCATCCTTTCTCTCTCTCACCCTCTCTCTCTTTTTGGCACTCAATAAACTGCATTATTGCTTTCTGCTAAACAAAACCTGAGTCTCTTGCTGTGTCTTTTGCGCTTTGAGATCCCTAAAAGAACCTATCAGGACTCCGCATGTGATGTGGACCCTGACACCGTGTTGTCCCTGTTGTTGAGGCGTCCATGCCACCTGGACGTGTGACCAAGAGCTGTCCACTGGGAGCCGCTTCAGACATGTTGGGGACTGCACCCGAGTACTTTCCTACAAGAAGGGTGTCCCCATGGGGACATTTCAGGGGCAGTCCCACTCTCCCCTCCCCTGTGGTGCAGCTGTCTCCACCGTGCCACCCCCACTCAGCCCTGTTCCTTCTCCCTTCCAGCCCAGACCCTTGGCCTTGCTGGTGAGTCCTCAGGGGATGCCATGTCCCTGCCCTGCTGTCTCCAGCCCGTGGTGGCCCTGGCAGGTCTGGTGTCCCTGTCACCCTGCAGGTGCCCAGAGCACCCAGCTCCTGGTGGAGCCTTCCTGGGACGCCCGGTGGTGCTCTGGGGACCGGGTGACACTGACCTGCCAGGGCTCGGGGGGACCGCCCGGTGCCACCACCTGGTATAAGGAAGGGCAAACTTTTGGCAGGATTGGCGACAGTGCTTCGTTGCCACCAAGAGTGGCACCTACCAATGTCAGAGACCCGGCAGTGGGGATCAGCCCCCTCCTTGATGGTGTCAAATGGTTAGAGGAGGTGAAAGGGGCCGGGAGGTTCTCTGATAGGTTTGGGTGGGCTCCACTCTCTGGGGTCAGCCTCACAACCCTCGTGTGCCAAGAGCCTGTCCCTGAACACAGGGACATCCCAGTGCATCCCATTCATCCCAGAGTGGTGGGACACATGTGGTGACAGCTGTGCCGCAGCGACTGCTCCTGCTGTCTGTGGGGACCCTCCCACGCAGTGCACACTCAGCCATATGTCCCCAGTGCCATGGGCAGCCACTTTGGACCTGTCTCAGGCTCCTAAGCGTGACGGGACTCTCCTAACCCACAGACTGGCTGGTGCTGCAGGTGCCAGCACGGGTGCTGCTGGAGGAGGACACGGTGACACTGGCTGCTGGAGCCGGCAGGACAACCCCTGTCACCAGGGCACGATTTTACAAGGATGAGAAGGATCTCGTGGGGGTCCTTAAGTTGCACCAGCTGTCCCTGTCCCCACGCTACTGCTTCGAGGGTCTTGGTGGATTCAGGAATGTCACTGTCAGCACCGGTGAGCAGTGACAGTGCCAGTGTGCACCCCAGGGCTCGAATCCCAAGATCCTGACACCCCCAAAGCCACTTCTCCAGTGGACTCAGAGCCACAGTCCTCACATTCCATCTCATTTCCAGAGCTCTTGCCGATGCTGCAGGATCCCCGAGGCTCCCCGATGGGGTACCCCTCAATCTCAGCTGCCTCAAGCACCCAGCCCCTCGGCCCCAGCCCCTCCTGTACCGCTTCCACCAGGGGCCGGGCTTGATGGGGGCCAGAGATCCCTACAGCTCCTGGTGCCGCCGTGGCGGTGTCCCACTTCGGGGAATTACAGCTGCGAGAGTGCGCTCGGAGGGGGCTGTGCTGAAAGAGCAGCGCCGGCTCCGTCACGGTGCACAGTGAGTGCGAGGGATGGGCAGAGAGCCCCACAGCCCTCCCAGGTCTCATCAGCCCTCCTGGGTGCACCTCTCCCTCTCTGATGTCCCTCCATTGTCCATAGGTCCCACCATCCCTGTCTGGGTCCCCAAAATCTTCCCTTTCCTGTTGTCCCCTCTCTAAATCTCTCATCCTCCCCTAGGGTCCCTTCCACCCCTTTCCAAACCTCGCCTACATCTCTGGGTCCCTTTCTCTTCACTGGGATCATCCCACGCCTCTCTCATCCTCCCCTCCTGATTCCCTCACAGCTCCATTGTGTCCCCCACTCCTCAACAGTCCCCAGTCCCTCCTGTTTCCCCTGGGCGTCCCACTGTCGGGGGTTGCTAGCGGTGCACCCGTGGGTGAGAGGTGGCGTGACAGCCTGGTGCACTGAGCTGTCCAGATGGCCATGGGGACAGATCCCACGGCCATTCTCCACGCACCCGAGGCTGGTTTGGCCCACACCACTGGGCACTGGCCCCTCCTGGAGCTGCAGCACATTGACAATGACATCAGCCACTACCTGTAGGGACAGAGTCCCCCTGAATGTCACCGTCCTGGGTGAGCAGGACCCTCTGGCTGGGAGTGCAGGCTCCACCCATGGCGTCCATCCCACCCCATCCCACCCTTATGCATCTGCCACCTCTTCTGGTGGGGGCCGGCACCTCCCTCTGGCCTCAGCCCTGTCTGTGTCCCGCAGTGCCCGTGGCCAATGCCACCATCACCCCGGTCCCCGGCACTCCAGGTGCGCCCAGGTGACCCGTGACCCTGCGCTGCTCGGTGCAGGTGGGCTCAGCCCCTGTCACCTTCACCTGGTTGCACAGCCAAGGGCGCGAGGTGGCCCTGGGGTCCCTCCTGCAGCTTGGGGACATCAATGTGGGACATTTCGGGCACCTACCAGTGCGTGGCCACCAACCAGCTGGGACAGGGCCGGGGCACCCAGCGTGTTCGGCACTCAGCCAGAGCTGGCCCTGGAGGTGACACCACAGGGAACCACTGGACACCACTGGTCACAGGTGGGGTCACACAGAGTCATTGGGATTGCAGAAGCCCTGCAGTGACAGGTGACCCTGATGTGTCCCTTCTATCCCCAGCAGTGGCCACAGGCCTTGGTGGAGTCCCTCCTCTTCCTGCTCCTGCTCGTGGGTGGAGCTGTGGGCTGGCACCGGTGAAAAACACGGGTGGGTGACAGTGGGGACAAAGGGGGCCCTGGGGAGCTGGGGGCCACCGAAATAGGGGGGCTGATGGGGCAGCACCCACATCCACAGACATTGGGCAGCACTGAGTGCTCAGGACCTTTGCTCTAGGTTCTGAAAGATTTGGGGTTGTATTAGAGGCCTTGTGGTGCTTTTGGGGGTTCTTTCAGTGATACTGGAGGAATTTGGAGGGTACCCCTGCCTGCCAGGTTTGAGCTTCTTGGGGCTCCAGGTTCCAGAGCACTGCAGAAGTTCTGAGAGCACCAGGGATGTTCACGGGTCCTGGGGGAAATTGAGGGTGCAGTGTGGTTTGAGGATTCCTGAGAGGGGTCCGGGCCCCAGGGACCCCACAGTTACCCCTCCTCTCTTTCCTTTGCAGCTGTTAGGAAGCAGCAGGAAAGGTGAGTGGGGGGCTCAAACCACACTCTGGCCTTTGACCCCAACCCCCAAGACCTCCCATTCCCTCCCACACATCCCCTTTATTCCCTCAGGGCACCCCTGGAGCCCCAGAGGAGGGGGAGGTGCTGTACGCCCACGTCGTGAGCACCAAGCAGACAGGGGGTGAGTCCGGGCTGGGACACACACAGAGAGACACATCACCCATGAGTGTCCCCCTGCCCAGATGCCACAGCCAGTGTCTCTCGCAGTGTCCCCCCGTGCCAGCACAGTCCAGGATCCCCAGGTGACATACGCGGAGCTGCCAGCAACCCATGGGCAACCAAAGAAAACTGGGGACATCTACAGGAATGTGCTGTGACACTCGGGGCACAGCTGGCACTGGGGGCTCTGGGGGCACTGGGGGCTGTGCTCCCAGAACCCTCAGACATTCCCCTTTCCCTTCCAACACTGCTCCCAGTATGCCCAAGGGCTCCCTATTTCCCCTCCCAGTGCCTCTCCATTGCTCCCAGTAGATCCAGGTGGTTCCCATTCTCTCTCCCAGTACTCCTGTAGTCCCAGTGCCTCTGAAATGCTCCTCTCAGCACTCCCAGTACACTCACGGCTCCTCATCTCTCCTCCCAGTGCCAGGGAAACATAAGACTCCTTTCCCCTTATTGGCACCAAAATGCAGCTTTTTGGTTCAACCGGCAGAGATGGTGTTTCTTTGTTCAGCTCTGTCGGGCTTTAGGAATGGGATTCTCCAATTTTGGGCTTCCACTAAAAACCAGGGGCTGCTTCCCTTCCCCCTGCCAGTGCAGGCACAAAAGGCAAAGGTCCCAAAGGGCTGAGAGAAGGACAATTTCCTGCAAAGAGCAACGAGAGAACAAAACCAACAGCAACCGGAACAAGGGTGAGAATCCAAAGGGTCACAAAAGGAACGATTTCCAGTGAAAGCCCCCAACAAGGAACAAACCCCAGACAATTCCCCCAGCTCGATTCCTCCACCAGAGGAACCTGACAGGCCTCTGGATCTTCATTGCTCTGATGGTCAAAGCAGCCTTCAGGAAGCTCTGGATTCCTGTGTCACCTTTCCCAAACCCCTCCTGTGCCATGTTCCCCACACCATGATGTCACAAAGGCCTGGGGGGGTTCCATAGCCTCCCTCTTTTCCAGGGCAGTCAGGATCAGGTCATGGCAGTTGAATTCCCTCTGTCTCCACAGCAGCTCTGCCAAAGCCCAGCGATGCCCTTTGGGTTCCCTGAAATCCCCTCTCCTCAGAGAATCAGTGCCAAGAATTCCTGTGGCCTCGGAGCCAGTCCCAAGGGGCTGTTTTGGCCATTCCCAGCATTTTAAATGCTCACAAAGGAGGGAAAATTTCCTCCCTATACCCTCAAAACCCTCCCCCCTCTTCCCTGGGAATGCTGCTCCCCCAATTGGCTCATCCAGGTGCAGAATTCCCCCTACTCCCAGAGCTTCTCCCCATGGAAAATATCAAAGAACCGGGAATTTGGGTCAGCTTGGACAGAGCCAAATCCCACCTGGGATTTCTGCAGGATTCACTGGCCACAGGCAGATTCTGACAGCTCCTCACACCCCTTGGATTTCCAGAGCTGGCAGCAAAAGTTTCCCTCATCTCGCAAATCCCTGGAATTAATCAGTAATTGGAGTTTGCCAACCCAGAGCAAAGTGCAACGACAGCAGGAGGATCCGAAGGGATACCTGAAAACCAACACCCACACTGGGATTTGAGGGATTTCAGCCCAGAAACAGCCACAAAGTTTCAGGAATTTTGCTTTTGAGGGGGAAGATGAGTTTCCACATGGCAGGAATATCAGGAATATTCCAATGGGAAGGTGTTTTCTGGGTCAAAGTTACAATTTTGGGTGTCAAAAAGCAGCAGCTGGAGAACACCAGATCCAGGATCCCCCCCAAATTCCCAGCAAGGGCCCATCTCCATGCCAGTCATACCCTGACCAAGGGACCCTCTCCCTCTCAGGACACCCCAAACCTCACCACACCCTCAGCAAGGGACCCTCAGTCCCCTCAAGACCCTGTGCTGGTTGTGCATGAAAAGTCACCTGAGAAGGGGAGCACAAAGCACGGAGACCCAGAGAGGCTGTTTCTTCTTATGAGAGCTTCTTCTATAGGCCACAGGGACCAATTGGAGGGCTGATTTAGTGGTTGACAGCTCGGGTAACCAATTAAAAATTATTTCGCATTCATAAATTACACTGGTAAAGGTAACCTGTCTTCTTTTCACTTCTGTAGAGGAATGAGGTTACAGCCGGCCCCGGCCTCGGCCCAGCTCGGCCCGGCCCTGCCCCCCTCCCCATGCGGCCTGGCCTGGCCAGGGTGGGGGAGCCACCAAGGTCTCCCTCCCCCTGTTCTCGGCTGGGGAGGCCTTTGCTGAGTTTCCGGTCCCCTCGCTCCCTTCAGTGTGGCCACGGCTCGGCCGGGGCTTCTGCTGCCCTTTGGGAAGCAGCCAGGAGGGCGAGAAGCCCCAGCTGACCGCGCGGCGTGGGGAGGTGCAGCTGGGCTTTGCGGTTTTGTCCGGCCGCCTCCATCTGGGCCTGAAAAGCTCTGGCACGTTTTTTCCAGTATGGCCTGGCCCAGCTCCTTACTTTCTGAATGTAATTTAACCCTGTTAATGCCTGGATAAAACTCTAGATCTCTTGAGCTCCCCTGAATGAGAGGAATAAAGCAAGGAGTCTACTGAAGTCAGTGAAATGAAAGCCAAGCTCTCCAGATGGGAAGAGATTGAAGAGATGCCACTGATCAGTGGCTGAAAAACCTTTTCTGTGGGCTGTGAGGGGACTGGACTACACTAAAATTCCTTTAAATTGTGGGAACCTACTTGGGGTAGGTTAAAGTGCTTGAGAAGAAAGATCTTTTGCCCCGAGGGAATGGGGCTCTCTGTTTTGGGACTGGAAATATGGACGGAGATGTTAAATAGAAAAAGAGAGAAAAGAGAATTTTGTCTTTGAGCAGTTTGTCTTTTAAAGTAATACCACCATGTGTGTAGCATAACCCATAACACAACTTTGAAAAAAATGTGAAGATGGGAGGAATTTCCACAATTTGCAATTTTTCCCTGGGCGGATGCAGATTGTCAAAGTGAAGACACGCCCTATGCCTAAGCCAAAAAAAGGAACTTTTCTCTCTAGAGTGAACTGAAATGATTATTTAAGTGGAAAACTGACTGAAGTGTTCTCTATATGTTTTTGTTGAGAACTGTAGAAGGTGAGGGAGGGGGGAGGAGGGAAAGATCTGGAAATCTTATTCTGAATTTCTTTTTTTTTTTCTGTGTTATTAATACATTTTCTTCTTATTACCTTTTAAGGTTTAGGCCTGCCTTGTCTTTGCTCCTAAATCCTACCTCTAAAAGAAATTGAATATATAAAAATTGGCAGACGCAAACCAAACCAAGAAAGACCCCCAAATTCCCGGCCAGGGGTCTCAGCCTCTCTCATTAAACCCTCAGCAAGGGACCCCCCCAAACCCCACCAAGGGCTCCTCTCCCTAATCCAAATAAATTCATTTTACTGTTAAAAGTACCCCTTCATTCTCATGCCTAAAGAGGCTGACCTGGAACAGAGGCTGGACAGAGTTAAAAGAATAAAATTATAATTTATTAAAATGATTCCAAGGATACACCTTGGGCAGTACAAGAGGCTACACCCAAGATGGACTCAGAGCCATGAATATTCACACTTTTAGAAGTTTTGGTCCATTCATATATTGGGGTTAATTGTCCAGTTCCAGTTCCAGGTTATGCAGTCTCATCATCCCAGATTGCTCTCCCCAGTTGAGTGCTGTTTGCACTTTTTGTATAAATTACACTTTTTGAGGCTGAAGATGCAGCAGTGTCCCTGGTCCTGGGGCTGGAAAAGGATTGTTTTGTCTGACTGAACTGTGAGGAGAACCTCCTAACACTTTACATGAAGTTCCAAGTCCCATACTAAGGCAGTGCAGAATCTGGAAAATATGGAAACTAAATTTAAGGCATCAGTTCCAATCTCGGGCACGTGCTGGGGGTGTCCATGAACACGTTCCATCAGGCACTGCTCCCTCGGCTTTACAGACATCCAGATAGTCACGAGACCTCCCGAACCCCTCCCAAAATCCCTCCGCATTTTGCACGCAGTGAGTTCCGTCACTCAGAATTGTTTGGATTTTTGTCATGTATGTTTTCCATGGAGTAAAATTGCCACCTTCTGTTCGCTGTTCTGAACTGCACCGCGTATTTTGGGGGGCTTGCTTCTATTTTATACGATTCCATCGTTGCTATAAGAACATATTATATAATTGGCTCTTGGCAAATAATAAAATGAATGCTATATGTATAATGTTGGAAAACTTTGCTGTACGTATATAGTTTATTTTAGTTCTGCGCGTGCGCGGCTCTGGACTCCATTTCCCAGGGGGCACAGGGCGCCCCTGGGGCGTGGCTCAGTGTGTCACTTCCGCCGCGGCTGCGCTGACTCGTCGTTGCGGCGTTGGCGGCGGCAGAGGCGGTGAGGGGCGGGAGGCCGGAGCATCTCGAGCCCGCGTCCTCGGGCCTCTGGGCGCTGGGGCGGCGCTGGGAAGGGTCTGTAGGAGAGGCTGGGCCGTGGGCTCCGAGGGGCCAGGAAGGACCGGCCTGGTTCTGGCGCTGGAGCGTCAGAGTAGGGCTCTTCCGCGGGCAGCGGTGGGTGAGACCGGGCGGGTCCCTCTTGAGAGGCGTCCCTGAGCCCCTCTGGGCCCCTGGGCTGCGTGAGTGGGCAGGAGCAGCCTGGCTGTGCGCTGGTGAGCGGCTGCAGCAGCGCAGGGCTGGGGGAAGGAAGGCGCTTCTGGCACCGCGCTGGGCCGGGCTGGCAGGCGGGTCCGTGCCGGGCCCACGGGGTTCAGCGAGGCCAAAGGCAGGTGCTGCACCTGCACCGAAACACCGCCAGACTGGGGGAATGGGTGGAGAGCAGCCCTGAGAAGGGTTTGGGGAGATGGGTTGACAAGAAGCTCAGCATGCCGTGGCTGAGCTAACGTGCACTGGGGGCGCAGAAAGCCAACGCTGTCCTGGGCACACTGGGGCAGCGTGTGAAGGGGGATTGTGCCCCTCAGCACAGTGGCTTATCAAGTCACTGCCTTCTAAGAGTAAAATTTCTATATCCCAGATTGTTGTTTTTTTCTTTTTGCTAAATGTTTTAATGCTCTTTTGAGAGCATATAATTTACAAAATTGAATTAACCAATTTGAAAGTAATTTCCCTTTTTTTTTTATTTTGATAATCTGCATGTTTTTTTCATTAATTAAAGCATATCGTGACATTCTTTTTCCTTGTAAACATTTGGATGAACTATTAAGATGTATCTTTTCCTATTAGGAGGGCTTGTTCTTTTAGATTTTCCCTCCTTCTGGTATAAGCTCTATTCCTAATGGTATCTAATTTTTTTTTTCTCACTATGTTATTGCTCATTTCAGGAATTAGTAAGATATTTCCCCTCCATACTTTGATTTTACTTTTAATTGTTACACCTTTAATGACAGCAACTTCAAATTCCTTTCCCTTGCTCCTACCATTTTTACAGTTTTACTACACACATCACATTTTTTGGAACATTTACTACACAAGTTCCTTTTGTTCCAGTATTTACTATAAATTTTAATACTTCCTTTTGTGGGCCTGTTTTCCATGTTATTAAAGGCTTTAGATGATAGAGCACACGATCTCCTCGATCTTCTTCTAGATGTACCTCCCGAACTACTCTCAGATCCCTTCCCTGGTGAGGGCACCTCCCTCCACAGTGTATCTTCTCTTCACAGCAGAAACAGGCATTCTCAGCTTGCTCCTGGTATCTTGGCTGTGCCAGGGCTTCACCCTTTCCCTTCTGCCCGTCTCTGAAACATGAATGTTTAGGAGTAGTGGTATGGGAGGGACTATCAGGATGTCTCTGGATTTCAGCTGAACTCTTAGCACTTTGGTACGATATTCTGCATTTAAAGAGGGAGTTCCTTTGGGCAGTGGGAGCCGGAGTCACTAAGGGAACAGTGGCAAGGGCAGGGTTTAGTAATAGACCTGAGACTGCCCCAGAGAGAGAGAGGTGGGAGCAGAAGGCAGCACTTCTGGGGAGAGTGGTTGGAGGCGGACTCGGCATCGGAACCGCCAAGGAGCCTTCCGTCAGAAACCAGATCAGTGCACGGACCGTGCACACGCGGCTCGTGGCGCCCGGGACCGCGGCGCCTGGTAGAGACGGGGGACAGGCAGAGGAACCGGCGTGGGTTGTGCTGGCACGGGCGGGGAGGCCGGGGCAGCCGGGGCCACGGCTGGAGCAACCTGTGAGAAAACCCGCGGCAGCCTGGATCGAGGCTGGGGAAGGCCCCGGGGGAGAAGCTTTGGGTGCCGAGGCTGGGAGCTGGGGGAAAACCGGAGCCAGTGGGGAAGGCAGTATTTCCCGAGGGTCCCAGGTGTTTTTTGCTTTTCTTTTCTTTTTTTCTTTTTTTCTTTTTTTCTTTTTTTCTTTTTTTCTTTTTTTCTTTTTTCTTTTTTCTTTTTTCTTTTTTCTTTTTTTTCCTCTTTCCTTTCTCTGTCTCTGGGGTTTTTGATCTTTTAAAAACTTTTACTTCCAGGGCTTCTGTGTCTCTTGCCCAACACATGGCATTCTCCCCATTCTTTGGATCACTTGATTCTTCTGAATTTACAAATACATTCAAGGGTTGGCAAATCTAAGCCTCCCAGGGCATGTCTGCCAACACTTTTCCTCTCCCTTCTTTCTTCGAACCTATCTTACCTGCTTCTTTTCCCATTTTTCCAGGACTCCTCCCGATCATCCGTGACCTTTGCCTCTCCTTTCTAACCAATTTCTCTGGTGACTTAAACATCACTTACCTCCCCCCAGCAAAGAAAACCCGTATTTTCCAACAGTACAATACAATCCACCTCTTTCCAGAAAATAAACTTTAAATTAACAATACATATGCATTCATTCACACACACTCAATTTTATTTCTTCAATATGTTTTTCTCACTAATTCTTACAACACAACAACACAAGACAGGTTCCGTTTCTTGACTTGTTATCAAATTTTTGTTGGACAACCTGGATACTCTTGGGAATTTTATCCCACAATCCAGCAATGTTTTGGGTCCCCCACTTTTGTCCTGTTTCCTAGTAGTCCACTACTGTGGACAGTGCTAGGAAACCCTCAGCTCCCTTTATCCTTTGTACCCCAGTTCTTACATGAGCCCTGATTCTTATCTGAACCTTTGGTACCTGGGTTCTTTGGTTTTCTAAAAAAACCTGACCTATTCCTGACTGGTCCTTCGGTGCCTCTGGCCCCTGACTTTTTAAATAAAATCCCTTTGACAAACGCCCCTGGCCCCTGACTTTATTTTGAGTCCCTTCAACAAGCGCTCCCAGCCCCCATTTTTCTTTAGAAGTCCCCTCTTCACTCAGTTTGTTCCTTTACCTGTCACTTGTATCACAAGAAGTCAGAACTGAGGCTAGAAGAACTCTGCACTCGCCCCGTAACTATGTTATGTCTCAAACACAGTGTACATACTTTTTCCAGAGCCTTTCTCCCTGGACCCTTCTTTCTCCCGTACTCCTTGGAGCCGCCCTCCGACTCCCCCAGCGCGGTCCTGCAGCGCCGGTCTCCGGCCGGGCCTCCCGCCTGTTCACTGCGCAGAGCCCTGCAGAGTCCAAAGGGTGTGATGCTCTGCTTCATTATCACGGTGTTGATCACCGTGGAGTCACCAACATGCAGGAACTCAGGAGTTCTGAACAACTAACCAGTGTGATTAAGCAGAAGCCTCTTTATTGTTTACATTATGCTCTACTTATACATTCCAAAACTACTGTCCATGGGATCACGCAGTACTTGATTGGTGCCTCTGTCTTGTCCACGTGCTCTGCTCGCACCTCTCAGGAAATATGATTGGTTACAGTCCAGTGCTTCCAGGCCCTCCTTTATCTTAGTTCTTGCAATCTTGGTATTCTGTTTTTCAACCTCTTCTTAATTTAGCAACAATTTATGTTTCAGGAGCCTTGACAAATTCCAGAGTGTTTGATAAGAATACCTAAAAATGGTTTGGCTGGAGCATGCTGTGGCCTAAGCTGTTCAAATACATTGCTACTGTGGACACCCACAGGAGCAGGGGTAGGGACACAATGGGAGGTGCCCTCAGGCAAGGACTTCCAGTGCCCCCAGTGTCAGAGCTCGTCATTGTAGATGTCACTGGGGTCCCACTGTCACCTGTCGGGTCCTGACAGCTCCGCATGGGTCACGGGTAATGTGGGGGGAGGCGGGGGGACCTTGAGCGAGACACCGGGCTTGGGGACCTGGGTGGGAGTGACACTCGTGGGTGATGTGTCCCTGTCCCCCCCCCCACACACACTCAAACCGCTGCCCACTTGATGCGCATGACGTGGGGTTCAGGCATTACCCACTCTTCCGGGCAAATCCTGTGGGGATAAGTGGGGGTCTGGGTGGGGTCTGGGGAGGGGGGAAAGGGGAGTCCCAACTGGAGTCCCCTACTCACCTGTCCTGGGGCTTTCTGGTGGCGGCAAGGAAAAGGGGAGGGAGTAACCGTGGGGACCATGGGACCCCTGAACCTTTCTGGTACCTTGGCAGTTCCAACCACCCGCAGAGCCCCCAAATCCCCAGTGGAGCCCCGATTCCCATTGCACCCCTGATTGCCTCAGGACACTCCAAGCACCCCTGAACCCCTCAGAACTTCGGCACCACCACAGTGCCCCCAATGCCCCCAGTGTCCCAGAAAATCTGAATCCCAAACCCGGCCAGGACGGGCATCCCCCACACTCCCCCAGGATCCCAAAAACATCCATTCAACATGCTTGCACGGCCCTCCATGAACTCCACAAGTGTTCCAGGAGCTCCCAGTGCCACCCCAGTGTTCCTCAAAGCACACCCAGGAATGCCCATGGAGCCCAACCAAGACTCTCCAAATTCTCCCCACAACCCCTAGCCGAGGTCACTGTGGGTTGTTTCCCCCAGCCCATCCCATATCCCACATCGATGTTCCCAAGCTCCAGTTGGGAACCCCGGGCTACCTCGTGACAGTCGTGCATTCAGGTGAATGTGACAGGCTGAGCCCACCTACACCGAGCTGCGCAGGGTCACAGGGTCACCTGGGCGCACCTGGAGCCCAAAAGCCACTTCTGAGTGGACTCAGAGTCACAGTTCCCACCCCCATCTCCTTCCCAGAGCTCTTCACGGTGCCGGTGCTGGAGGGTCCCCCCAAACTCCCCGAGGTGTCCCCCCTCAATCTCAGCTGCCTCAGCATCCCCAGCCCCCTGCGGGCCCCCAGCCCCCCTCCTGTACCGCTTCTACCGGGACGGGCAGTTGGTGGGGGGACCGCAGGGGTCCCCACAGCTCCTGGTGCCCGCCGTGGGGAGTCTCTCACTCTGGGAATTACAGCTGCGAGGTGCGCTCCGAGCGGGGGGGCCGTGCGAAAGAGCAGCGCCCTGGCTCGGCGTCACGGTGGGCAGGGATGGGCATGGGGAGCCCCCACAGACCCCTCGGGACCCAATCTGGGTACATCCCTGTCCCCTAGAAACCTTTCTTGTGTTTCCCGCCTCAGCCCTGTCTGTGTCCCTGCAGTGCCCGTGGCCAATGCCACCATCACCCCCGGTCCCCCGGCACTCCAGGTGCGCCCAGGTGACCCCGTGACCCTGCACTGCTCGGTGCAGGTGGGCTCAGCCCCTGTCACCTTCACCTGGCTCTGCAACGGGTACGAGGTCCCCGGGGTCCCCTCCTGGAGTTTAGGGCCGTCAATGTGAGACATTTGGGCACCTATCAGTGCGTGGCCACCAACCAGCTGGGACAGGACGGGCACCGCGTGTTCCGGGCACTCAGCCCAGAGCTGGCCCTGGAGGTGACACCACAGGGAACCACTGGACACCACTGGCT
>JAPFBE010001088.1:0-10000 GCA_034336665.1 Luscinia megarhynchos | reverse complement strand
TTCCCTTCTTTCATTCCTCCTTGTTCATTCTTCCTTTCCTTCCCTTCCTTCCTTCCTTCCTTCCTTCCTTCCTTCCTTCCTTCCTTCCTTCCTTCCTTCCTTCCTTCCTTCCTCCCTCCCTTTCTTCCTTCCTTCCTTCTTTCATTCTATCCTTGTTGGAATTCTTCCTTCCTTCCTTCCTTCCTTCCTTCCTTCCTTCCTTCCTTCCTTCCTTCCTTCCTTCCTTCCTTCCTTCCTTCCTTCCTTCCTTCCTTCCTTCCTTCCTTCCTTCCTCCTCCCTCCCTTTCTTCCTTCCTTCCTTCTTTCCCTTCCTATCCTTCCTGGAATCCTTCCTTCCTTCCTTCCTCCCTTCCCTTCCTTCCTTCCTTCCTTCCTTCCTTCTTCCTTCCTTCCTTCCTTTCCTTCCTATCCATTCCTCCACTCCCTCCTTTCCTTCCCTTCCTTCCTTCTTTCCATTCCCTTCCCTTCCTTCCTTCCTTCCTTCCTTCCTTCCTTCCTTCCTTCCTTCCTTCCTTCCTTCCTTCCTTCCTTCCTTCCTTCCTTCCTTCCTTCTTCTTTCCCTTCCCTTTCGTTCCTCCTCCCTCCTTTCCTTCCTCCCTTCCTTTCCTTCCCTTCCTTCCTTCCTTTCCTTCCTATCCTTCCTTCCTTCCTTCCTTCCTTCCTTCCTTCCTTCCTTCCTTCCTTCCTTCCTTCCTTCCTTCCTTCCTCTTCCTTCCTTCCTTCCTTCCTTCCTTCCTTCCTTCCTTCCGTTCCTCCCTCCCTCCCTTTCTTCCTTCCTTCCTTCTTTCATTCTATCATTGTTGGAATTCTTCCTTCCTTCCTTCCTTCCTTCCTTCCTTCCTCCCTCCCTTTCTTCCTTCATTTCTTCTTTCATTCTATCCTTGTTGGAATTCTTCCTTCCTTCCTTCCTTCCTTCCTTCCTTCCTTCCTTCCTTCCTTCCTTCCTTCCTTCCTTCCTTCCTTCCTTCCTTCCTGTCTCCTTCCCTTTTTTTTGCCTCTTTTGCTATTACATTCTATATATCAACTTATTGGCACCAGCATCTAACCTTGTTTGGTTTTAATATTAGTTTTTGGTATACTTTCAACCTTCAAGCTTTACAGATATTTTTTTTTTCTTTCCTTTTCTGTGTTTAAATCATATTGTAACAGGTGGTCATCAAGCCCCACTTACCATTTAAAGAGTTCCATTTAGCCTATGTGCAAGTCTGATGGAAGTTGGAGATTGACTGTGGGCTGTCGTGCTTTGAATGAAGTGACTTTCCCACTGAGTGCTGCTTTGCCAGATTTGCTCGAGCTCTTGGATGACCTACAGTCCAAGGCAGAAGAGTGGTACTCCACTATTGACATTGCCAAGGTGTTTTTCTCCATTCCTTTGGCAGCAGAGTGCAGGCCACAGTTTGCCTTCACCTTGAGGGGTATTCAGTACACCTTCAATTGACCGCCCCAGTGTTGGAAACACAGCCCCACCATCTGCCATTGATTGGTTCAGACTGCACTGGAAAAGGGTGAGGCTCCAGAACATCTGCAGTACATCACCAACATCATTGTGTGGGGGAACACAGTAACAAAAGTACTTGAGTAATGAGAAAAATTCATCCAGATTCTCCTAGAAGCCAGCTTCGCCATGAAAAAGCAGTCTAGGGACCTGCCTGAGATATCCAGTTCCTGGGGGTAAAGTGGCAAACTGGACTGTGTCAGATTCCCACTGAGGTCATCAATAAGATCACAGCAATGTCTCCTCCGACCAGCAAAAAAGAAAAACAAGCTTTCCTAGATGCCAAAGGTTTTTGGAGAATGCACATCCCCTAGTACAGCCAAAATGTGAGCCCTCTCTACCTGGTCACCTGCAAGAAGAACGATTTCCACTGGGGCCCTGAAGAGATCAAGCCGACAATCACTCATGTGGTAGACCTTGGCCCAGTCAGGACAGGACCAGAGGTGAAGAACATGCTCTACTCCGCAGCTGGGAGCCATGGTCTGTCCTGGAGCCTTTAGAAGAAGGTGCCTGGTGAGACTCAGGGTCAACCACTGGGATTCTGGAGCCGAAGATACAAAGGGTCTGAAGTCAACTACACCCCAACAGAGAAGGAAATCTTGGCTGCCTATGAAGGAGTTCAATACGCCTCGGATGTGACTGGCACGGAAGCACAACTCATAGCACCCTGACTACCGGTGTTGGGATGGATGTTTCAAGGAAAGGCTTCTTCTACCCACTGCACTACCGATGCCACGTGGAGCAAATGAATTGCCTTCATAACACAGTATGCCTGTATTGGAAACCCGAATTGCCCTGGGATTTTAGAAATAATTACAAACTGGACAGAAGGTTAAAATTTTGGTCTCACTGACTAAGAGGAGAAGGAACAAACAACCCGTGCTGAGGAAGCTCCACCTTACAACCGATTGCCACAAGAAGAAACATGCTATGCTCTTTTCACTGATGATTCCTGTTGCATTGTAGTGTCAAATCAAAAATTGAAAGCAGCCGTATGGAGCCCCACATGACAGGTCACAGAAACTACTGAGGGAGAAGGTGAATCGAGCCAAATTGCTGAACTCAAAGCCATCCAATTGGCCCTGGACATTGCTGAAAGAGAGAAGTGGTCGCAGCTATACCTTTACACTGATTCATGGATGGTAGTCAATGCTCTGTGGGGTTGGCTGGAAAGGTGGAAAAAGGCCAACTGGCAGCATAGGGGAAAACCAATCTGAACTGCTGATGAATGGCAAGACATTGCTTCTCGGATAGAGGAGCAACCTGTGAAAGTCTGTCATGTAGATGTCCATGTCCCTAAGAGTTGGACTACTGAGGAACACTGAGACAACGAACAGGTAGAGCAGGCTGTGAAAATAGAGTTGTCACAGATAGATTTAGATTGGCAACACAAGAGGGAGCTATTCCTAGCTCGATGGGCCCATGATGCCTCTGGCCATCAGGGCAAAGATGCTACCTACAAGTGGGCACAAGACTGAGGGGTGGATCTAAGCATGGACAGTATCTCACAGGTCATCCATGATTGTGAGAAGTGTGCTGTGATCAAGCAGGCCAAGCAGGTGAAACCCCTGTGGTATGGTGGGCAGTGTTTCAAATATAAGTATGGGGAGGCCTGGCAGATTGACTACATCACACTGCCTCAAACCCACCAAGGCAAGCGCTACATGCTCACAATGGTAGAAGCCACCACTGGATGGCTGGACACCTACCCTGTGTCTCACTACTGCTTGGAACACCATCTTGGGCCTAGAAAAGCAGGTCTTTTGGAGGCATGGTACCCCCAAAAGAATTGAGTCCGACAAGAGGACTCATTTCAAGAACAGCCTTATAAACACCTAGGCTAAAGAACATGGCATTGAGTGGGAGTATCATATTCCTTATCATTCACCAGCTTCTGGGAAAGTTGAACAGTGCAATGGACTGCTTAAAACCACCTTGAAGGCACTGGGTGTGGAACTTTCAAAAATTGGGAGCTGCATTTAGCAAAGGCCACCTGGTTAGCACCGGAGGCTTCACCAGCTGAGCTGGCCTTCCCCAATATGAGCCATTACAAACAACAGACGGGCTTAAGGTTCCGGTGGTACACGTGAGAGGTATGCTGGGAAAAACTCTGTGTATTAATTCTGCCTCGAGTAGAGACAAGCCCATCCGTGGGATTGTCTTTACTCAGGGACCAGGTTGCACCTGGTGTGTGATGCAGAAGGATGGAGACACACGATGCATACCTCAAGGGGACCTTGTTTTATGATGAAACATTGTCTTGGGGATGTTTTTTTTATCCCATATCATTCTTGGGGGTTTTGTTTTGTGTCTGGGGTGGCTGCAGCCCCGTCCTCATCATCTCTGGCTCTAAGAGTATTGGGATGAGTGAAAGCCAGGCCGGGGTTTCTGGAGAGAGTTGGGGACAGGGGAGGGGCAGCTCCTTTCTTTCCGGGTGGGCTTTTTGGTTTGCCACGCTGCTGGAGTTTCTGACTAGAGATACTGTTGCTTTTGTGGGTTTTGCCTGTTTCCTTTTGTTTCTTTTCCTTCAGCACTGTCACTGGACTTGTTGGCTTATTTCTTTACTTCCCTGCTGTTGGGGAGCCTAGAGCCAGTCCATACCGCGCCAGGACCCTGGAACACCCTTGTTCCCCGCCGGGGGCCACCCCCCACCTCTGCACAGCCCAGACTCAGGGCCCAACCATTGCCGGTGAGCTAAGACGAGGAGCGATTCCCTGCCCAGCTTCCCTATTCTCTGCCACTGTTTCAGAGCTTCTTGCTACGCTGTACCCCAACATCCAGACACCCTGCAGCTTTGGGCACAGCCTCGGAGTTTCTGCTACATTTTGTTCTTCACTCCTGGCGTGAGCCACTATCGTTCCAGCTTGCTGCTTCCAAGGTTCCTGCTACAACTCTTTTTGCTATCCAGAGGGGCACTGGAATTGACTGCCCTTGGGGGGTTTAAAAGGAAGCCCCTTTTCCATCCCTCCCGCCAGCTGTCTGCCATCCTCCACGTGCAGAGAGACGACTGAAAGCGCCACAGTGCCCCCTGCAGCTGCGGAAAAATCATCGCACCTGCCCGGCCAGGAAGCCACCAGCGCCCCTGCTGGTTGTGACCATAACTACACCAAAGGGGAAATTGCCTGACAGCCGAGAGAAGGCTGTTACTGGGTTTCTGGTTTTGTTTGTTGTTGCTGCCATTGTTGTTTGTTTGCCTTGTTATCCATATACATACCAGTAAAGAACTGTTATTCCTTTTCCCATATCTTTTTCTGAGAGCTCCTTAATTTCAAAGTTATAGTAATTCAGAGGGCAGGGGATCATATTCTCCAATCCAAGGGAGGTTCCTGTCTCCCTTTGCAGACACCTTTGAAACCGAGACATGCTGTCCCAGTTTTCAAGAAAGGAAGAAGGAGGCTTCCAGAAACTAGAAGCCTGTCAGTCTTACTGCAGTGCCTGGTAAAATCACAGAAAAGATTATTCTGGGAGGTATTGAATAACACAGACAACAGAGTCATCAGTCAGAGCCAGCAGAGTTTCATGAGAGGAAAGTCCTGCTTGTTGAACCTGATTTCCTTCTATGACAGGGTAGCCCACCTAGTTGATCAGGGGAAGCCAGTTGATGTAATCTTTTTGGATTTCAGTAAAGATTTGGATACTGTCTCTCACAGTATCCTTGTGGGCAAAATTTCTAGCACACAGATGAATAAATACATTATGTGATGGGTGAGTAACTGCCTCACGGGTTGGGCACAAAGTGTTGTAGTGAATGGGGTGACATCAGGCTGGCAACCTGTCACTAGTGGGGTTCTGCAAGGCTCTGTCTTAGGCCTTGTGCTCTTCAACATCTCCATTACTAAATTGGACTTGGGACTGGAAGGAATACTAAATAAGTTTGTTGATGATACTAAGTTGGGAGGAGCGGTTGACTCGCTTGAGGGCAGAGGCCTTGCAAAAAGACCTGAAAAATTAGAGAGATAAGCAGTCACCAATCTTGTGAAAGGGACCTGGGGTTCCCGATCAATGACAAGTTGAATATGAGACAGCAGTATGCCCTGGCAGCCAGCAGGGCCAACTGTGTCCTGGGGTGCATCAGGCAAGGCATTGCCAGGCAGTCAAAGATGATTGTCCCACTCTGTTCTGCACTGAGGCAGCCTTACCTCGAGTGCTGGGGGCAGTTTTGGGCACCACAATATAAAAAAGACATTAAGCTATTAGAAGAGGTCCAAAGGAGGGTCATGAGGATTGTGAAGTTTAACAATTGAGGATAACAGACGAGCACTTTGTCATCTAGCAGGATAGTCTTTATTAAACACACGAGTATTTATATGTTTCTTCTTTGTACAAGTTTTAGGATCAGCTACATAGCCAGCCAGTAGGAGAGAGAAAACAACCACACAAAACCAAGAAGAGTAGAGCTGATGTTTCTAGCTCTTAATATTAATCCCACACACTCATTCACAGCCCAGTTTTCTGGGTTGTACATCAAAGCACAGGCATTTATGGCTGAACTTGATCCTTTGGTATGCACTTTCCCATGGGAGAAGAGCTGTTAATAAAGGTCAGGATGGCCCTAGCAGGCCGCTGCTTCTACATCGCCCCCTTCTTTGTTTAAGGAGGAATCCATCACAAAGGCAGCCATCACATTTGCTTCTGCCTTTTTACTGACTGAAAACAGTCTCCAGATGAAAAGAAATCCTGCAAGGACAATAAGAGAGAGACCCGTTCCCAAAGTGCCAAACAGCCATATCTGTTAATTCAGTCCCTTAAACCAATATTTCGGATTAAGTCAGGCAAAGCTGATAGCAAGTGTATAATAGAAACTCTATGCAGGTATGGTTTGAAGTTTTTGCTATCTCTTAATGCATTTATGTTTTTATCCATATTAATTGAGAATTCCCCTTTTAGATGAGCCGTCACCTTATCCCAGGAAGTTTCAGAACTGTTCCACTCTACAGAGGTAAGACACGTTAGCATCAGTACCCTGCCAATCACAATGAAGGCATAAGCAAGTTTTTAGGGCATCTTGTTTTTCTCCTACCCATAGCAGAGTAGCCTCAAGGGCATCTAAGCGTGCCAATATTTGTTGATCAATTACTGTTTGCATTTGTAGTCCCTCTGTGAAAATACTCCTTAAAGAACTAACTTCATGATCTGCTTTTACTGATTCCGTTAAGGCAGCAATAGCAATAGTAGACAAAACCAAAATAACAATAGCAGATTCAATAAAAGCAATAAACCAAAAACGAAATCTCTTAGTTCATTTGGATTCCTTTGAAAACAAGCCCTTTAGATTCACAACTCCTGATTCTCCTTCCCATTCCCATGCAAGATTCACTGGAATCCATAGTTCCGCACGCTGACGTAGGGGTAAGAGATTGTGAGGAAACTGTAGGCCTGAAAAACCCTGGAAAGCATGGAAGAAAGCAGATTACACACAATATGAAAACAGGAAAGGCTTCCTGTTTCTTCAAAGCCTGCAAATCTTGAGAAAAATAATGTTGGTGATTGACGAGACGGGACTCATTGCATGAATGCAAAAAGCCAATTTATTAATTCTACAAATCAGTTTATATACTTTTCCAGCTATAGCTAAAATTAGCAACAATCACACCATTGGTGTTTCTAAGTAACATTACTTAATCAGAGCCCTGCACAGAGCTTTTGCACAGACCTACAGAGACCTGAACAGGCACATACAGTCTTGCATGATTTATCGTAAACAAAGCATACCAAGCATACCTTTTACTCCCTCATTCACGGTTCTGCCTTGACTTGCCAGGGCGTGAGGCCCACTAGACTTAGCATATCCACTTCAGTCATGAGTTGAGCAGTGCTCTGAGTCCTACTCTCCAGCTGCATTCCCATTAATAACACTGTTAGACCATCAGATTTATTACAGACCTGCAACCAGGTTGCATGCGAAGAACTGAACAGAGATTCTCACACTAAGAGTATAAGTACTGTCTTAACTCTGCACTAAACAGATTAATTTACTCTCAGCTTCTGAGTCTAGCATTGATACCCTATACATGACCTCCTGATTAACAGGGACATCATTACTACTGACGTGATCCTGTCCAATGGCGTACCCTGACTGAACCAAGCATGCATGTGTTCAGCTGATCACCGAGGAGCGCCTTCTATCACTTGCTATAGAACAGGTTAGCCTTTGTCAGCGGTCGGGAAGCATTTCTTGTAATGAGGCAAAGCACAATGAAATCCCAAAAGCTGCATAAAGACCGTCTGTTGCACATCACCAAGGAACAGGTATATAAACCCCAACCCCAAAGGCTCACCCAGATACTTATATGGGTCAGAAAATTTTTTCCCTGTATATTGATTTTTGGTAGCAGGGGGTCCACAAAGATGGCTCCTGTGAGAAGCTGATGGAAGCTTCCTACCATGTCCAGCATAGCCAATGGCTGATGGCTCTGAAGATGGATATGCTGCTGGGCAAAACTGGGCCAATGAGAGAGGTTGGTAATGCCTCTGTGATGACATATTTAAGAAGAAAATCAAAACAAAAGTCATGGGTTTTGCTTCTAGTAAGAGAAGAGAAGGAGGTGAGAACACGTGAGGGAAACCAACATGGTGACACCAAGGTTGGTGGAGAAGGAGGAGGAGGAGGTGCTCCAGGCACCGGAGCTGTGATTCCCCTGCAGGCTCTGGTGAAGACCATGGTGAAGCAGGCTGTCCCCCTGCAGCTCATGGGTCCACAGGGGATGCAGAGATCCATCCGAAGTCCATTAGGGAGGTGCCCATGCCTAGCAGATGGATGCCTGGAGGAGGCTGTGATCCAGTGGGAAACCCGGTGGAGAGAGAGGGCCCTGGCTTCTGGGCTGGAGCAGCCTGTTCTTGGAGTACTGCATCCTGTGGAAATAGAGACCCACACTGCAGCAGTTTTGGGAGGACTGTTTGCCTGTGGGGGGAATTCACGTTGCAGCAGGTGTGGTATGGCTGCTGTTCTTGAGAGTGGACCCATGTTGGAGAAGTTCACAGAGAACTGTCTCCCGTGGGAGGGGACCTCACAATCTCACAGGGGAAGGACTCCTCTCCCAGAGCAGCAGAAGAAAATCTCGGGTGATGAACTGACTAAAACCCCCATGCCCTGTCTCCCTGCACTGTTGGTGGGAAGGAGGGAGGGGCTAGGGGGGAGAAGGTGTTTTAAGGGCTTAAATTACTTCTCATTGTCCTCCTCTGATTCTGTTAGCAATAAATTCACATTGCAACTTTGAGTCTGTTTTGCTCTTGAAGTACTTTTTTACTGGTCCTTATCTCAACTCATGAACCCTTTTGTCCTGGGGTGATTTTATGGTGCTGGTGTCCCCATCCATCAGTTTAGCCCAGAAATAATTTCTGCACCTTTAAAACTAGATAGGAGAGTGAAGGGGGAGAGAAGGTAAAGCAGCAGAATTTTTTCATGACTGTATTCAAAAAATAGAGATAAACAGTGCTCTCAGAGTTCTTCGCTCTGCAGACTGACAGGGAGTTTTCCCTTGCTGTTTTCTCTGGTTTTTCTCTTGTTAGCTGAGAGCAGAAGGATTTTTTTTGAACTGTTCAGCTATTCTTTGTTCCGGGAAGACCAGGACAAATCGCTCAGAGGCCCCCCAGGCTGCATTGCAGCTGGGATGCTTGACCTGAGTCCCTGGAGAGAGACCGGAGGCCCAGAGATACTGAGACAAAGCCGAGGACACACCCACGAAAAGGACTCTCTCTCTCTCCCATCCACAGAAGGACTTCCTGAATTTGGCATCTCTTCAGAACAACGAGAGGTTTCATTGTTGAATATTATTCATTTTTTCATGTTTGTGAATACTTTGCTTCTTAAATAAACGGTTTTCCCCACATTTCTCAAAAGAGATTTACCTCCTGAACTGGTTGGGGGAGTGTTGTTGGATGCTGTTGGGATCCTGGGAAAAAGCAGCCTTGAAGCCTTGCCTTTCTCAGACTTTACAAGATCAAGAAATTATAACAATGATTATACACCTGCAGGGTGCGGGAGAGCCGTGTGTTTTGTGATATTTTGCAGAAAGCATGTTTTCAAAGAGGTGTTGCCTTCTTGGACCAATGAGTCTTTTCTATTTTGTTTTTCACATACTACTCTATATAAAGTGTAGTGTTTCTTTAAATAAAGCTCTCTCTCTGTAGGAATTCAGGATATTCCCCTGGCTTCCCTGGATGCCTCGAGACCCGGGCAGGGGGCTCAGAGGCCTTGGCACAGTGCCCAAGACCCCTGTGGGTTTGATTTTAGTCCCTGGGAAAAATTACCATCATTATGGGAAGAATTACATGTCACAAAAAATAAGTAGAGCATAAATTAGATTGCTAGAAGGTAGAAAAGTGAATTTGTAAAATTGTTTATAATAAGGGGTCCAGAGCTAAGATGGAGGAATTTGGGCGTGGTATGCCTTTCCTTCTTCTTCTTCGTGGCATCCATCTTTTGGGTTAGGATGGCACTTCTGGATTGGTTTGGGAGAAAGCTGGACAGTGCAATGTAAGTGTCATGCATTGGAAAGTAATTGT